>JAQBSW010003748.1:0-78303 GCA_029291075.1 Eudiplozoon nipponicum
ATCTACAATATATATAGGGCACAAATAGAAAAAATTGTCTATAGAGTAACTTTAAACCAGCTTGGAGACCTTCTGGTAGACACTCTAAGGCGTCTTTATTAGGCTTCTAGTTATACAGACTGGTTTGTTGAACGACTTCGAGAAAAGATGTGTCGTTTTGCTCCGACGAAGTCAAGAAAGTGCTATGTGTCCTTCGATTAGGGATCGGCGTCTTATGATGCATAAATGAAAGAAATGTTTGACTCAATTTACACAGGATAATACGACTTCAAAAAGATGACAGGCAGAAATATGGTATTAGATAAAAATGATAAAGAGGATTGCGTAACTTTAAATCGTTGCATTCCTCAGTTTATCTGGATTGGTGACGAGGCATAAGAAGAAGATTAGATAAAGGACTATCGGTCATGATCGTGTATAATGTCCAACCCAACTTCGAAGACATCAGCTTTAAGCGATCAGCTCTTTCAAAACAGACTGCCTACGGCATCGTTACCAGTATCGACAGAGTTAAAAGTACATCACGCTCTATCAAATTCATGTGAACCAGCCGTAAGAGATGCAATAACGACGTCAGTTATACCAGTTTGCACAACTCGATCCGGCAGTATTTAACGACAGCCAAATCATGTTGATTACATTTTTTTAATAGACACCCTTTTGATAGTTTTGCGTGTAAAGGAAGATATGTACTCCGACCATAATAAAATAACTATTTATTGCTAAATTTAAACCGCTATAGCTGATTGAAATAAATATTATTATAAATAAAAAAATTCGCAAACATCCTTTGTTTAAATATTTTCAAGTTTTTATATTGATGAACTGTGCTTGATTTCGGCTTTCTCTATTTTGAAACTGACTTGCATGAGTCATTTTGCCATTTTGTCGTCGCAATCTCATAATCTTTGCAACGTTTAGAATTTTGATCTGCTAAACAACATCTTTAAACTAAAGCGAGGTTATTCTATCATTCGAGTATATTGGAACCAGATGCAAACAGGAAATTTAATTATTCTGTTTTTGCTCCTCATTTCATTCTAGATAAAAGGGTTTGGGTGCAGTGTTGCGTAAAAAGTTAAATAAATTCAACCTTGTTTAGTATGGATGCATATCTTAAATTCGAAGCTACATTTGGCTTCCCTTGGGGAGTATCAGGTGTGAGCTTGATAGACTTTTAGGAAAAGGCTAACTCATATAATGAACAGCTTAGATCATACGCATACAAACACGCCAACACTTATACGAACTTGACATCTGAGGCTCTCATTAGTTAATAAGTAATGTGCTTTTTCAAACGCATATTTTTGAAGATTTTAGTCTAATCTGAAAGACTTTACTTCAAACAGAAGAGCCTAATATCCACAGATAAGAGACTGACGGATAAGCGCTAAGCTAACTTATGTTCGAGGTCATTCAGGAGTGGATATAGCTTACAGCACTTTAGAACAAATATAATAAAAACGCTTAAGGGGACTTAAATAAAAATTTTGAATCATCCATGTCCTGTCAATTTTAGTGCAAAAAATGAAATGCCTAAAAAAATCAGCTACCACAGATTAAACTTTCGACATTTGGAGCCGAAACTGCCGCTGTTCAACAAATTCGTATGGTTGAATTTGGAATTGTATCCAATATCAGCTACCAACTGACGGTACTTTGAGCTGAAATAACTGCTTCGAGACATCCTTTTATTTGAACTTAAACTTCAATCACGGATTGAGCGCTCAAAGCTCTGACAAATAAATTAGTCGATTTGGATCGGACCGGTTCCTTTGCAAATTTTCAAAGCTACTATCACAGTTAGAATAGGCTAGCAAGATTCTGACGATGCACACATGGACATTGTGTTGCGGCGTGTTGGGCTATACATACAGCAATGGCGTTTGTTTGCAATTTGTCATAAATCCTGTCGTAGATCGAAAGTCACAAGAACAGAATAAAATTAATTCGTACCGATTCTTGCTTCACTAATAATCTGCGCTTCTTATATACCAACCAACAAAAGGAAAATTCCCATCTACATTGATACCGATTACATGTCCTTATCCAAACCCTAATGTCCTTCGTTATTTTTGGCTATGCACATCCATCAATGACCAACCTGATAATTGCTTTAATGGAAGGGAGACCAAATTCATGCGGCTGTTGAATTACTTATACTCTAATTCTAATGATACATAGGGTCTAGGTTGGCTTCCGGAGATTTCACGTGTGTACGTTGACTAATTAACCAACACAATTACTAAAGGATTAACAACCTGTGCTTCCAACAATTGCTGGACAAAAGCATTAGAAGATGCAACAGAGCCGAGGAGTGGCTCCGACCGAATCATGTCTACGTCTGGTACATTTGGTCTACTGAGAGTGTCCGCCACCACATTCAATTTTCTTGAAATATGAGATATGATGCAATAAAATTCTGCTAGTTTGGTTATTTATGACTTCATCGGCCGAGAATAATTAAGCCTGTTGTTTTACCAATGATACTTATTAACTTGGAATATGAATGCCTACAAATTCTTTCCTCTTTTAATTGCTGAATTTCTTTGATTGCGATCTGTTACTAGCGGCTTAACCTTAGGCAAACAGGGTAATAGAACCACCATCTCGATTTTTTGTTCTATTTCTGTCTTGAGCACATTGCGCTTAGCATTGAACGGTAGAAAAACTGACAGATGTTTCTCGATAACTTCTTCTAAGACATTGGCGACGACGGTCTTGGTAGTCGAACTGATCTAACCAATGAGGTGCCAGTCTCAGTATATGTCACTGTTCCAAAGCCTTGTTCAACAGACCGAGTCTTTGGATCTAACGCCAGGTTGAAAGAGATCAAAAAATCCATCCCAATGATGTTTTCTTTTATATCAGCGTCCAAAAGCTTCCACCCAAGTGACGATTTCTGTCCTAATGTCACTGACATAGTTACGTCAATCTTAACCATTATTGGATTTCCGTTAGCAGACCCTAGTTGATATTTTAATGTAGGAAAATCTCTTTCCATCACACCTGATCCAACTATGCTCACCTTGGCACCCGTGTCTATAAAGAATTTAAAATCACACAGTTCATCCTTTTTGACGAACGATGAATTATTCTTTGATTTTTCAATCTAGAATGTGCAAAATTTCATTTGATTGTTTAGCCGTATCGTATATGCTTTTTGACTGTATCGGCTACGTATGGCCGAGAGTATTTCTACATGGACGAAATGAATCAACATGAACTGCATCAATATGTGTTCAAAATTTAATTCCCCCATTTGTATATGAACAGTATAACTGTTCCTCAGCCGTGGTTTATTGTCAGCTATGAAAGGAAACTGGCACGCTTTTATTAAATTCTCCGAAAACTTTTCGTGATTATAGCAACAACTTTAAGGAGAATGCCCGCTAAATTATCGATAGTTTCTCGACTTTCGTTTGTACTGATATGTCTACTTCGAACGGAAATTTTGATCCGCAATTTTCTTAACTTGTACTTTGCCTATAACATATCTTTTAAAGATTTTAGTGATATCAGAAATAAATCACTCTAAAGAGGATAACCTAATGTTCGCAGATAAGAAACGGACCAATGGACACTCAACTAAATTAGGTTCGTGGACATTCATAATTACATATAGCTTACATGATATTTTTTTCAGTTTAGCAAAACGCTTGAATGGACTTTAAAAAAATAATAAAACATATGTACCAGTAATATTTAGGTATTAATAAAAGAGTGCTTACCCAAAACTGCTGCCACATATTGACCTGACTGAATTTGTATCTAAATTGCCGCTGTTATATAAGAGTGTGGAGCTGACGTTGGAACTACTCCCAATAGCAGCTACCATAGAATGAACTGTCAGAATTTGAATTAGGAACTACCGCTGTTAATTAAGCTTTTAGACTTAAAATGTGCTTTGGAAAAATTCAAACTATTATTACGGATATAATCACTGAAATCAATTAAATTCTTCGTTTTGACGCAGAACGATTACTTTGTAAAAATCCAAACTGTTATCATGAATTTAAAATCCAGTTTGCGAGCTTGAAGCAAACACCAATCCCATTGTACTTAACCAGTCGTCGAACAACATAACAAAACTACCGCCAGCCGCAACGCACTGACGCGTTTCGACCTTCCATGATCATCATCAGAGTACGACGGCAAACTGACTATCGAGGATCAAACCGCATTGAATATATATGGAAATCAAATTTAGATATGCGGCTCTCACCTCTAGCAGTCTTGCATACATTGAACTTGACTGGAAATGTCGGCTGCACAATTTCTATGCAGTCACGAACATTAACTGTTTGCAGCTTTCGCCACATATACATATATAGGCAATACAATTTAACAATAATTGATTGCGCGGGTGGTGGTAACAATTCTTTAAATCAAGTTTGCGAGCTTGAAGTAAACACCAATCCCATTGTATTTAACCAGTCGTCGAACAACATAACAAAACTACTGCCAGCCGCAACGCACTGACGCGTTTCGACCTTCCATGATCATCATCAGAATACGACAGTAAACTGACTATCGAGGATCAAACCGCTATGAATATATGTGGAAATCGAAGTTAGACATGCGGCTCTCACCTCTTGCATAAATTGAACTTGACTGGTAAAAGTTTTGTTATGTTGTTCGACGACTGATTAAATACAATGGGATTGGTGTTTACTTCAAACTCGCAAACTTGATTTAAAGAATTGTAATCATGAATAAAACGTGCTTGCAAAACTCTTATGATGCGCAAAATAAAATTTATTATGAGAGTTGTGCTTTAAATACACAAATGATGTTGGGTTGAAAATTAATCACAAATCCAGGAGATATATAGTTATGGAGGAAGAAATTTTCTCATACAAAAGTCCAGTACCAATTTATTGATAAATTAAGAACCAGCATGTCTGTTTAAAACAAAAATTATTAAAAAAGAAAAATGTTCGTTTAAATTCAAGAACAATCTTTGTTTACGCCCTTTCGTGTAGTTATAAAATTGAATTGTTTGGTTTCAGCTTTCTGTGTTTTGTGACTGAATTGCGTGAGCCTCGTTAGCGTTCATTTATCATCTTGTTTACCTTCGCAACATTTACAATTTTGATATTCAGCGCAATATACTCCTACTACCACGAGGTAATATTCTTATTCGAGCATATTAATTATAACAGTAATAATATTAATAATAATAAAATTTTATTTGGCAACAAAGGCCAACGGGCACAATAATTGAAAAGATCATGATCCAAATCAAAAGTATGAATATTTATAGTTGAGTGAAATATTGAATAACCAAATATTTAACAATAATGGTGCTAGAAGTTGAGAAAGAAAAACGATTTCAGCAACTTCATGTTAGTTCTTCCTGAAGACCGATAGATTTCAATTGACTAGGATAAATTCGACTAGAATAAGGCTTGTTAAGAGTCAGAATACCAGTGCCGTGTGAATGATTTGCTGCCTTTATTTGAACGCTTATAAGACTTAGTTATTAGGGTAGGAAGAACGAGCTTCAGACACCGACCGTCAGATTTCTTCGTCGTAATTTTTGAGTTTTCGTTAGGTAGTTGAATTAAAATGAGGTGATTTAGCAGAGAAAATTATGGTAGAATAATAGAAAATTGTAAGAACTAAACACAAATAGTAAATATTGGAATGCCCTTTTGTGACGTTTAGATTTTGTTAAACATATTGGATAATGGTTAGGACAAGGTAATTTTATTATTCTGTTTATCGTGTCGAATCTATTTCTGGATCAAATGTTCGGTGTTCATTGTTGCGTATAATGTACACAGTCCTGTTTCCTGTTACTTAATTAATTAAATATAATTGTGTTTGTCATGGGGGCCTTTTTATAAATTTGAGGACAAGGATGCCATGATTTGAGGAGACACAGGTATGAGTCTGATATACATGAAAGAAAAGTTCAAACCGTTAAACTCCAAAGTCCTACAGACACACCAAGACAGATACGGGCTTGGCATATTTGGAGCTCTCATTAGTTAATAGAGTAAAAGAATCTACAAGATAATTGTCAGACATAAGTACAGTATAAAATTAATTCGCACCAACTTTCACTTTACTAATAATTCTCACTTTTGTTACGCAAACCAAATGAAAATGCCCGTCTACGAAAACTTTCTTTGTAGCCTACCCATAGAGGCCATTTCGTCTCTACTATAGTAGAGACTCTAAAATGCCAGTCTCGCATATCCAATATTGGCGGAAAGATCACCAAATTTAGAAGAATTAAGTTCCTCAGTACATTCTACTAAGCTAACTTTCTCAAGTCCATTTATCAATTGCTCTGTATCCTCATACTTATTGTTGTTATCCATTATATTAAAATAAGAATAATTACAAACTATTTATTACAACAAAGCGCGTATGCTCACTGCAACATTAATTGCCACTGATAACAATTCTGAAATTGAAAACCTTGAAAACAGAAAAATCAAACTTTTGCATAAAGCGAATATGAGATCCTTCTCGTAATATCAATAAGAAATATAATTTGTAGTCAAATTCAATAATTTTTCGTCAAAATGTTGCTTCGTTAATTGTCATTCAGAAAGCCAGATATACTTAAGCCAGGAATACACGAACTAAGTACTGTAGATACCCTTTCGTCACCACAATAGGAAAGCCTCTCACACGCTAGACTCAAATATTCAATGTATGCGGAATGATCATCCAATTTAAAAAAAAATTAAATTTCGCAGCACTTTCTCTTCAACTAATTTTCTTAAGTCATTTGGTTAATTGTCCTGTATCTTTGCACTTATTTCTGCAATCTATTATGCTAATATAAGATTTATTACAACAAAGTGCGTACACTCACTATCTTATTTATCGTTACATATTAGCTTTCAGAAAGTGAAAACCGTGAAAACTAAATATCCACGATTACTACCTAAAACCAATTTTAGATACTTATCGTAATATAAATAAGAAAAATGATGTTTAGTCAATTTCTATAATTTATTGTCAAAATATCGTTTTGTTAAATGTCTTTTAGGAAAAAAATAAGGTTAAGCCAGGAACATGCAGTATGAGAAAAACGGAACTCAACATCTCAAGAAGAATCAATAATAAGGTTAAAAAACACAAATCGAAATCTTTGACAATTTTCCCAAAGATTTTTTTAAATGAAAATATTTTTTTTAAAACAACATCTTTTATGAAACCAGCGGTACCATTAAATGTCCATGTTTAAGATGTTTTCTCATACTTCACAACATCATCATTCTTAGGTTTCTTGTTGACTCTTCAAGAACGAGTTTCAAAATGTCGTGTTTGTATTTCGCTAGTTTTATTTTAACATTTCGTCGATCTCTTTCTTCGGTTTTTTTGGTTGTAATATTCAATTCTTTTTCACATTTATCCGAATCATCTTCTTTTTCACACATTTTCCAGTCAGATCTCTCCTCAGCTTCTTGATACTTCGACGAGTACCGTTCCTCGATATACTCCTCTGTTCAGACCAACTACGGACTGGAACAATCCAGTGTTTCACACACTTCTGTGCCATTCACTCCTATAAATGCATTTTTATCATTCATACGATTGACTTTGAATGGCCCTATTAACTAGCCCATAAGCTCTAGGATTGTATGCACTGGTGTGTCTAACTGCAATCCCCATGGCATTCAATGACCTGAGAAATAGTTCAGACATAAATTGACTAACAAGATCACTAATTACCCTTATCTGTACACCATATCGTGACACGCAGTTATTCAAGAACATAACTCAGACTTCCTGAGCTTTCATATCCTTTAGGACTACTATTTTAAACTGTCGACTGAAAAGATCAAACATTGTAAGTAAATACCTCTGACCAGATATTTCTGGCATTTGCTTTTAGAGATTTCACATTGTAACCACTTACCTTCAACCTTCTTGAATGTGTACGTTGATATCTTAGCTCAGACAGTTACTAAAGGATCAACAACCTGCGCTTCCATCAATTGCTGGACAAAATCATTAGAAGATTCAGTAGAGCTTACGAGTGGCTCCGACCGAATCATATATACGTATGATACATTTGTTCTACTGAGAATATCTACCACAACATTCTTCTTTTCTTAGATATGAGTGATATTGAAATTGAATTCTGCGAGTCGATTTATTTGTGAATTCACCCGCCGAGAATAATTAAGAATGTTTGTCTTACTTAAAATACTTATTAATGGCTTATGATCAGTCTATATTGTAAACTGATGTCCATCAAATAAAGAACTGCAGGATGAACCGCTGGTAACACCTTCCCAAGTTTGTCATATCACTTTTCAAGACCTTGGAGTTTCCTACTTTAAAACCATTCTATCTCTGGTGAAACACTGCCACTATGGCTTCATCGAAAGCATTTTTAACCAGCTCAAAAGGCTTAGTCCAGTCCGCAGGTGCTAATATTGCAATGTGGTTAAAAAGGTTTTTGGTCCTCTGGAATTTATCCTTTTCTTCTTGGCTAAAATTAATAGACCATGACTTCTTGATCGTGCTCCATTCTCAAGCGAAATGTCGAGTTAACGACCCTAAAATTCCAACTAAACCTGATATAAAACGACGGTAATAACTAATTATCCCAAAAAATCTGCGCCGTTGGCGTACAGCTCAGAATTCTGGCTTGGACCTTGTCTTACAACGGTTTGATTCCTTCCTCGAAAATGGTGTGTCCAAGAAATTTCACAGTTGAGAAATCAATCTTGCTCTGCTCTGGCGTTACTACTAATCCATAATGTTCGAGCTTAGATAATACGACGTCTAAGTGCCCCTGTTGTTCCACCCAAGTTTGGCTACATATAATATATACCATTGTAGGAGGTTTTGTAGCTAATGTAAGAGATATTGCGCGATAGATATCTATTTTGTGAAGCCATACCATACCTGCATAGGCCTAGTAGCTGCTGTTGAGATCCGTGATTATGATTAGTCCCCGACCTTTTTCAGATGGGCGATGTGAGAAGGCTAAGTCGAAACATCATACATATATTGTACAGAATGCTGCAAAGAAAAAACTAAATTCATTATTAGTCCAAATTGACCGTGCTCTAGACGGCAACAAAACGAAATATTGTCAACACGAATAATTATCAAGGCACAGTTAAACAAACGTCTGAATCGTGATGAATACATGTAAATGATTGAAAATATATGATGATATAAATAAAGTCACTGGTAAATATTGTCACTGATAATTGATGGATAAAAATCGTGTAAAAACAGTCTTGAAAAACATCAAAAATAATTATTCCACCGTTTGATAGGTTTAATTGATTTAGTTATAGTAATCCATTGAACTATAGAATTTGTGAATGTGATTGAGGAACATCTGATGTCCTGATGCGTGAAATCATATCTGAATGCACAAAAAAACTATCGATCCACATATGCACTATAATACACCACAAGTTCCCTGCGTTTTATATTTATTAAACAAAACCCTATTGATTACAAATAAAATTGCAGTTCAAGAAATGTCAATTAAAACTGCTTGAAACTAACAGATATTGTTTCTAAAATCACAGTTAAGAGAAATATTGTGCAAAAACAGAGTTAGATTATTTGACCTTAAAGAGCACTTTATTTGTCAAAATTGAACATCGTTGGGTTGTAACGCGGAGCCGAGTGTTTCACCATAACAAATGGACAGTTTTAAAGAACCTCTTTCGTCAGACGTTGGAGTGTCTGACTTGCATGCTACAAACCAAATGGCATGCATAAAAATTCATGCGATCCTCCTCCGAAAAATCGCATTGCGGTTAGTGATATAGAATTTACATCCATAGGTAATTGATGGTACGCTTTTTGCACATCTAACGAAGTGAAACCCTCATACACAATTTTATACTTGAGCAAAGTTCTCTTTTCGATAGAGGATACGAATCACCTTTCGCTACCGAATTCAATAGACGATAATTATCACAAACCATCTAATATCCTGATTCAAGTTTTAGAACTACCACTATTGGAGATGAAAATTTGGAATTCGAACGCCTACAAATTCCTTCCTACGTAATCGCTTAAATTCTTTGATAACGATTTGCTGTTTGGTCTGTGCTAATGGTTGAGCCTATGGCGAACAGGGTAACGGTGCCACCAACTTGATTTGGTGTTCTATGCCTATCTTCAACCCATTCCGCTTATCAATGTAAGGTAGAAACACGGTCAGATGTTTCTCGATGACTGCCGCCTAGTCATCGGTTACAACGGGTCTGGGTAGTCTCACTGACCTAACTGCTGAGATCCCAGTCTCAGTATCTTCACTATCCCCGTGCCTTGTTCAAATGTTTTGGTTTTTAGATCCAACGTTAAGTTGAAATGGATTTAAAAATCTATCCAAATGATGTTTTCTTTAATGTCAGCGACCAGGAATTCCCACGTAAATGAAGATTTCAGCTTCAATATCTCCGACAATTCTTTAACGCCCATAACCATAATTGAACTTTCGTTGGCAGCCCGTAGTTTCTAATCAAGTATGGGGCAATTAATTTCCACCACATCGGATCGAACTATGTTAACCTCAGCACCGATATTTATTAAGAATTTGAAACCACTAAGTTCATTCGCTATGACGAACTTGTTGATGTTATAAGCAGCAACTTTCTCAAGATCGCCTTCTCTCCGAAATCTAACATATTTACGGACTTCATTATAAAGCTTATCTCCGATTAATCTCTCGAAACTAACTTTATTGATTTTAGAATCCTTCGATTAGGCACTCCTTGAAGCCTCGCGTGTGCATTCCCTCCCACGGCTCCTAGTAATAGGGGTTCCACTAGATTTCCGGAAATTTATGCCTGGCCACTGGAAGAGTACTACCTTTACATCGGGGACTACCCAACCGTGAATAGTTGCATCTTTCGCCCTGACACTTACCAAGATCGACATACTTACGATACGAAATGCGCCACTTGCGTGGTACTTAGTCATTCGCGCGATTCCCCTCCTCAGTGTCTGGAAATTCGCCTTTCACCCCGAGAATGTACCCTACCTCTGCCTAAATATTCCACCTTGTGCATAACTCGTCGGAGGGTACTAACCTTATCTCACCCTCCACGGCCCTTAACCTCTTTCGTAATGTTGCACGGCATCTACTTGCAGCCAGGGTGTTTACAGTAACATCAAATATCAAAAAATTAAAAAATGATTTATAATTTATATCAGAAGTGTAGAGGAAGATATTTCCTCCGACAAAATTAAAGTGACATTTATTGATAAATTTAAACCACCTTGGCTGATTGAAACGAATTTTATTCAAAAAGAAATTATTCGTTTATTTTCTAGAACGTTCTTTGTTTAAATACTTGACAGTATATATACTTTTGAATCGTGCGTAATTTCAGTTTTGCTAATCTGTACTTGACTAGCTCGACTTTCCCGAGCAAGCTATATTTGTTCCTTTTCTCCAATTTACGCTTATAATTATTCGATTTTAATAATATACACTTGCTATCATTCTGTCTTTGAATCGTACATATTGAGGACCTTCTGGAACAGGTAATCTAATAATTCTGTTTTCCACGTCTTATTTATTTCCAGGTTATTTGATCGGGTGTTTTGCTACGTAAGAAGTACACAGTCTGTTTGCCTAACACTAAGTTATCAAATTAATAAATAAGTACGATCAGCATGGAAGTTATTTTAAGTTTGAGGACAAAAGCAAATTAGCTCAAGATATAGCAGGCATGAATTTAATAGATTTGAATGAGAATTCTAGCTTATCAGATTCAAATGGGCAATTAAGGACAGAAAACGACTTGGTGTCTATGTGGTTCTGAGTTACTAATAGGTATGGAGCCTCTGCAGAAGTTAATTAATCTCAATTAAGTTAATTAACCGCTTCAAACAAAAGCGAAATAATAATAAGAATAATGCACTGATTTTGTATTTTAAGAAAATGTTAAATCAACAAGTTCATAGCAGTTTCACTGCTTCCCAGCTGCAGTCATCAATTGCAGCTCTCAAGCTGGAGTATTATGCAACATTACGTAAAAGTCTACACGGAAAGCAGTAACAATTAAGAGTGCCATAGACACATTGGCCGTATAATACCGTGAGGAATTAAAGCACCAGATCATAAGCAGATGTTCAGAAGTCCTTATGAAGATTTACAATATGTCCTGTTTTATGGTTATTGATCTTCTGAGTAGATGCAGGTAAACCTTTAGATTAAAAGAAATAGGATATGTCAGTTACTGTACAAAGGCCTTGATGAATCCTTCTGATGGACAATGGTAACTCCAAGAAGGCTGACAAACGAAGAAATCTGATCAGTAAAATTTGCGATGATGTCTGCATCTATGCGCAAAAACTAGACGATTGGCGTGATTGACAACTGGCTGATATGTGAAACAACGTGAGTAAAAACGCAAAAGAGACAGCAGACGTAGATAATCAGCGCAGCAGAAAGGCGACAGAAATTGTAGGTAGTGAGTGGATCCGAATGTGTTTCCTAAGAATTACATTGTACTTATATAGTGGTGGCTCTTTTTTACTAAAATATGACAGCCCCTTTTATGCCAGATTTTTATTTGCAATATTACTATAAGAGTCCATAAATTGTGAACAACAAAATTTTTATTCCTCCTAGAACCTTCCTATTGGCTAAATTTCCTGTCCTGTTGTCAAATGCTCTGTATTCTTGCACTTAATGCTTTGTTCATATAATCGAAATAGGATTTATTTCAAACTATTTTTAGGGCATAATGTGATTGCCCATCTTTGTTCTGATAGACTGTATAACTTTACGAACTTGAATACCTTAAAAACAGAGAATCAAATAAATTTACCAATGACGATTTTGATATCCTTCCCTATCTAAAAAAATAATTATTTGTTGGCAATTTAAAATTTGATTCTTAAATGCCTTCAGTTAAAAATCAAAATACAGGAAAATAGATATGACTGTTCCAGAACAAAGCCAAAGTGTAACCATTCAAGTTCCGACCTCTCAAAAATTTATTCTTTAAGTCAACATAGACAAGCCATAAACATTGTTATGCTCCGTCAAGAGTACCGTGCAAAGTAACTAAGAAGTTCACAGGGTAAGCCATATTGCTCGTGGTCAATAATAGGGTCAGGAAAACATTCATTAGCTAATGCAGGGATTAATTGGAATACCAAAGCAAAAGTTCTCTTAGAAGCTTGCTATGTGTGTCCTGTTCGTGGGTTTGTGATTCTCTAAAAGATACACGTCAGACGGTAGATTAGATGAAGCATGATGTGTCAATTTCTGTTCTAAGGCCTTGATGAGTCTTGCTGAGGTATCCAACCACAACATCAAGATGGCTAGTAAACTTAGAAATCCCATTAATAAATTAATTGATCACGTGTCTGGATGCGCAGCAACAAGAAGACTGGCGTGACTGACGGCTAGCACAGTTAGTGACACAGCTTCGGCTATGCTTCATTAGTACTGTAAGGCATAGTTTGTACCCAGTTAAGAAATTAATTATTATTCTGCCCCATATCGTAATGAGCTGATGCGGGGATAGTGTATTCTCTTTAATTGCCTCAGTGATGATATGATACCAAATAAGAACTGGTTGTTGCTACACAATTGATTGCTCAAGTGGCCGGTCATATCACGTGAAGCAAAATAGTGCGATGCCGATAAATTCTGAGATCAGCAGCGTCAAAATTGCAAAGATGATTGCAATTAAATACGCCAGGTAAAAGTTTCCTACCTTTTCAGGAGAGTTCTACACGACCAAGGGGTTTAGTGTGTGATCGACGTTGTGGTCCATGATATTCGTTAATGAATATGTGAACTGCGTAACTGATAAAGTTTCGGTATGTATGATATTTGCCTATACTATGATATGAAAACTGTGACTACTTAGTATTGAAACACAAAACATTAGCTTTAAGTAGCTGGTCATATTAAATTAATAATGTGTGGGCTCAGGCGTGAGCCATACAGTGCAACAGTATTGTGTATAAAGGAAACATGAAAATCAAATGTGAAAAACAAAATAACAGTAATAGAACATTACCGCATAAACGGCATAATACAAAAGAAATATTCATAGACGCTACACATTTATTAGCTAAGAACAACTGATTATACCACAGGATACAATTGAGTAAGAAAAAATGGATCATATGGATCCATATGTGGTGATCATATCAGGTAAAATAGGGCGCGAGTGATGCGCAAAAAAATTAAAATTTGATACGTAGGATAATAACCAATTAATCGGATAAAATTCTATCAGTTACATTTAATGCAAAGTAATTCATTCCATGGTTGAAGTTGTAGGCAATAAGGGTCTGAAACACAAGTAGAGGTGGTATATCACCAAGATCAAGCGGTTCCACAAAAGGGTTCTAACCTGTCTATGCTTACCGAAGTAGGCCTCACACCTTGAATGATAAAATATTTTGGGTGTCTGAACATAATCAGGTAAGCGCCGCGATATTTGGGTTACAATGGTGCAACAGCAGCGTCGTTACGAAGTAACAATTTCTTGCAACTACGGAGCTGTTGATGACCAAAGATTGACCAAGGAGCATGCCTCGGCTGCCGGGTAGACATGTTACTGAAATAAAGTCGAAGGCAGGAGCTTCGACTTCTGAGTCATCCCGTGCGAGTAGTAAACTCAAGAGCTGACTAGACAGGTATAGGTCCATGCCATACAACAATTGTGGCGCAGACGTTCTGATAGATTCGCGTATACAGGAACTCATAACAAGGCGTATTAAATGGAATGCATCGTCCCAGTTAACATTAATGAACGTGGATGCTAAAGTTGCTTTGGGTTCCCTACGCATTCTTTCTACCGGGCCGTTTTATTGGGAGTAGTTGTCTGACGTAGGGTGCATCCCATAAAACCCTAGGCAGTTTTGAAACGATCAGATGATAAACATGAACTTCTATCAGAAATGACCTCCTTGGGAAAACCATAATGTTCTATCCACGAATAGCTAAAACAATTAGTGAAATCATTAGCAGAAATGTTGTCGCATGCAATCGTATGAATCTGTCAATCACAGTTAGTAGGTAGTTAAAACCTTGAACCTGATTCAGACAAACTATGTCGATGTGGAAGATGTCTAGGCGTGACGCTTTTGTGAAATGTTTCAAACTTTAATTATAGTTCTGGGTGATTTTGTCCTTTTGGCATATAGCATACTCGGAAACCCATCGCTTAGCGTTCTACCAGAATCTATAATCTCTGAAATGATGTATAATACGTTTGACAGTCGTCTTACTATCTGGATGAGAAATATAGTAATTGGAGTCTAAAACCTTCCTCTGGAGGCTGGTGGGCAGAACTGGCTTGTGGAGCTGCGTACCCATGAAGTAAAAAATGAGTAAACCTTCCCAGAGTCGACAAACGAACTTGGTTGGATGACGAGCTACTGATTTTTTTTAATGAGTGTAACCGCATTGTTCTTTTTTAAGGAGGAATTGTTTTAATTTATGTTCATTGTGAGTCACGTAGTTATATGAGAATGGCGAAAGCAAAGGAGGTTATAGATGTATTAATATAAACTCGTTACCCATTAATTACTTACATATGCCAGTATAAACTAAAAATTGTATAGTGTAGAAAAGGCAATTCATCCAGTAGACCGGTTTCATCCTTATTGGGAACTCATCACGTACTGGCTAGAATTTGCCGCGAAACCAGTCTACTGGATGATTTGCCTTTCTACACTATACAATTCTTAGTTTAAAATGGCATATGTAAGTAATTAATGGGCAAGGTGCTTATATCAAGATCGCAAACTTGATTATAATAACTGTTATCACCGCCCGCGCAACCAATGTTCGTTTAATTATATAGAGTTTATAGAGCGACGTCTGGCCTAGAATTTGCGGCGGAATTTATGTCATGTTCGCATTTTACATGAAAAATGTCTAATTGCCATTCACTCAGACGTGACAGTTGTCTTTCTATTCTGGCTAGATACTTAGAAGTCGCACTCTTAAGTATGTTAACCAACGGTACATGATCTGTAAATACATCAAATCTGCTTTTGCCTTTGATGATAATGAAGTGATGCACTGCGTCATAGTTTTCAGACGTTCTCGACCGAATGTGTCGTGTTTAGTTTCTACTGGTTGTAGTGTACGCATGTAATAACTAAGTCTTCCATCATCCATCGGTCTCTTATTCCAAGGTGGCCCCAAATCCAAATTCAGAAGCTTTTGTTGTGAGTAGAAAATTTCGTTAGAAGTCTGAATGTGAGCTTGTGGCACTTGCTAACAAGTTGATTGCTTGACTGATTAATTCCTCGTCGTCATACAACCAAGAAATAGTGGAGTTTCTGCTTTGTCAGTTTCGATTCCGCAGATGACTAAATAACGGATAAAGTTGTTTTTATAGACCAAAAATTAAATTGCAATAGTATTTGATAACCCATTATTTTCTGGAAATCATTCAAGGTCTCCGGTGGCGCAATGTTCTTGATCAAATTGGCCAGAGACGGAAAAGATTTTTTACCTGGAGATGTAATACGGTGTGCTAGGAAATCGACGGATGTTATCGCAATTTGCATTTTGTCAAAATTGATCTTGAGTTCGTGAATTGATAAGAGTGATAGGAAATTTCTTATATGCTTGGCATGAGAGCCTAGTCCTGGACTAAAAACCATTATGTCATCAAGATATGACATACAATATTCGGTGTCATTGCATAGTATTTTTTCTATGAAGCACTGAAATGTCTGTGTGGCACATTTGAGACCAAAAGGCAAGTAAAATCATTTAAATAGTCATAAATGAATTACGACTGCAGTTTTTCTATGTCTTCAGGCGCTACCGGATTGTGGTGGTAGGCTTATTTTCGGTAAATCAGTAAAAATTACTTGCTATCACTGAGTTTTTGATGCAATGTATTTACATTGGGAATGGGATATGCATCGGATTTTGTCATAGAATTTAGCTTGCAATAATCTCCACATAGTAGCTGAGAAATATCAATATTTTCTGTAAATCCTTCAAAGTCTTTTGTGACGTCATGTTCCTGATCAAGTTTTTTTTAGACGAAAAAAGTTGTATACCTCGAGGAGTAATACGTTTCCCTAGAAAATCAACAGATATAGTTACAATTTAAATTTACTCACGAGTGATTTTGAGTTCGTGATCTGCTAAGAGTTATAGGACATTTCTTTGGTTCTTGGCATATGAGTCTAAGTCAGGATTAAAAACCATTATGTCATCAATATATGACATACAGTAATCGACGTTATTGTGGAAAACGTTAATCATGAACCTGTACAATGCCTGTGGCACATTTGGGAATAAAATGAATATAAATATATTTAGAAATACAAAAAGGATTAATGAAAACGGTTTTCTCTATATCTTCTGGTGCTAACGGAATATGCTAGTAGACTTGTCTGAGATCAATCATTGTAAACTAATTTCTACCACTGAGTTTTTCAAGCAATGTATTTATAATTTGAATGGCGTATGAATCGTATTTGATCACAGAATTGAGATTTAGATAATCTTCGCAGGCTCTGTATGATCTGTTCAATTTAGAGACCAAGTGTAATTGTGATGCCCATGAACATTTTGATGGACCGATGATGCTCTCTTCCAATAGTCTTAAAAACTCATCTTGGGCAGGTTTTAGTTTAGCTAGGAATAAAGGTTTCGTCTTAAGTGCGATAGGTAGACTTGTTGTGATTATATTGTTGGGGTCGATTTCCGGGTTGCTTGCTTGTTCGTTATTTTATACCCATTCTACATATCAATGGTGGCTATTATTACTACCCGTGCACCTAATCAGTCTCTGATCTTTTTCGGATGGTTGATGTGAAAAGGCAAAACATCTGGTCATACATATATTAGATATAATGTTGCCAATAGCAATATAATTCACCGTTAGTCCAAATTGAATATATGTCAGTCAGCTGTAAAAATAGATTTTTATGCAAAAATAGGTCTTAAACACTATTCACAGTTAAACTAAATTGTCCGTCTTCTAGACGGCAAGAATTAAAATGATTTATGTTTGTAAAGTAACATGTTTCGCACACAAGCAGTTATTCTTACACAAATATCTGGATCGTAATTGGAATAGTCAAATGATTGAAAATACATGATAATATGAACATAGTAAAATGATTTATGTTTATAAAGAAAAATGTTTTACACACAAGTGGTTATTCTTACACAAATGTCTGGATTGTAATGAGTAGTCAAACGATTAAAGATACATGAAAATATGAGCCTAGTAAAATTATTAATGTTTATAAAGGAAAATGTTTTGTGTAAACCGTTTAAAGATTTAAATGACAAACAACTCAAAAATGTTTAGCTCCTTGCTTTTATAGTAAACAATCAATCATTTTCATAGTAACGAATAATCCGATGTAACGAGATAAATTCACTGTGACACAATAGTCCACCGCGTGATCCTCTCGGATCGCGTGCGGTTCTGTCTGTTTTATAAAAACCCTATTAATTACAAATAAAATTGCAGTTCAAGAAATATCGATTAAAACTGCTTGAGACTAAAAGAGATTGTTCCTAAAATCACAGCTAAGAGAAATATTGTTTAAGGAAAGAGTTAGAATATTTGACCTTAAAGAGCACAGCGTTTATAAAAATCGACCTTCGTTAAGTTGTAGCACGGAGCCGCGTGTTACATACAACCCCCCGACATTGAAAATTAGTACACAATAAAGGGGTCTAACCTTACAGGAAGTGTTATTGCTCTGACTGATTTTGGCTGTCAACACTGATACTGGTTACTCTATCTCTAGCGTTCTTGGACGGATGGTTATGTCGAAGTGTTTGAGAAAGTCACGTCCAATGATGTTTCATGTCGTGTTGGCGATGATTAACGGATATTTGAAACATCATTTTGAGTTGGAGAACGAGATTTTGTGTATTCGTACCCCAAACGTCGCTATGTTGGAGCCATTGGCGCAGGTCAGACTGCTGGTGTCGACTGGGTTGGTGGGTTCGAGATAATTGTGGCGTAGTGAGCTTACATCTGATCCAGTGTCTATGACAATTCATTCGCCAGAGATTGCGTCACGGATGAGAAAGTATGTTGATAATGGCAACCGACGATGAGATTGGTTGCTGGCATTTGGGCGTTTGAAGCATGACTTAATTGGAGCCGTCGCTGTAAAGACAATAGCTTGATTGCGCTCTACCGCGAAAGCAACGTGCTTCGAGCCATCAGACGTGGAGCGGCCAACAATTTGGGGTGCTCAGCCTCTGCTGCCGCCGAGGAGGCTGACCCCACCCGTCTTCCGAACCTTCCATGGGCGGATCCTCCTGAGTTGTTGAGGGTGACCGCGCCCATTTGAACGTCGCGTCTGTGCGCGGGTATGTGCAGACGTTTTCGAGGCAATAACGTGTGTAGTGGCCTTCATCCCAAGTATTCGAATTTCTCAAAATCTAGCTGTTTATTAATTCCTTACTGGCTGTGAGTTCGACGAACCGGGGCACTATAATGTTGAAGGTCGATTTCCGGGTTGCTTTCTTGTTCGTTATTTTATACCCATTCTACATATCAATGGTGGCTATTATTACTACCCGTGCGCCTAATCAGTCTCTGATCTTTTTCGGATGGTTGATGTGAGAAGGCAAACCATCGGGTCATACGTATATTCTACACAATATTGCAATTAGAAATATAATTCACAGATAGTCCAATTTGACCATGTGTTGGTCGGCAATAAAAAAAAACAGATTTTAACATAAAATTATATCCTAAACAACATTCACAATTAAACTAGATTGTCCGTCTTATAGACGGCAAAAATAAAAGTGACTTAAGTTTATAAAGTAAAATGTTTTATACACAAGTGGTTATTGTTACACAAATATCTGGATTGTAATGAGTAGTCAGAAGATTAAAGATACATGATAATATGAGTCTAGTAAAATTATTTATGTTTATAAAGGAACATGGTTTGTGTAGACCGTTTAACGACTTTCATGACAAAAACTCAAAGAATACATGATGATGTTAATGGAGTTAACATTGAAAGTTATCACTAAAAATGAACATTGGAAAAGGTTTAAAGATTTAAATGACAAACAACTCACAAATGTTTAATTCTTGGCTTTCTATAGTAAACAATCAATCCTTTTCATAGTAACGAATAATCCAATTAAGCGAGATAAATTCACTGACACAATAGTCCACAGCGTGATCCTCTCGGATCGCGCGTGGTTCTGTCTCTTTTATAAAAACACTATTAATTACTGTAAACGCCCCGGCTTCAAGTAAATGCCGTACGACGATACAAACTCGGTTAAGGTGCTCTGAATAGAGATATGTTATTGATAGGGGGCCCTTAAGAGGGCCTGGTAATGCGTTCTCCTGAATTTATCAGAGTGTGAAGATTTTCTAGAGCCTTGGGTGGACTCTGGTTGAGTTGTCGCTCCCGTGGTTGAGCTGTAATTGCGTTGTGGATAGTGTCCTGCAGGTCCTGCACTCAATTGGCTCGTCTCTCCGGTATCCCGCAACGAGATGAGTAGGTATTGACAGCCGACAGAGCGCACACGTATTGACAGCCGACAGAACGCACACGCGTGAAGCAGGTAGAATGCAAATGCCACAACTGGCTTGCATGGTAAATTGCCGTGCTTAAATAGCATGCCATGCCTACTTGCACACTATTGGTTAAAACGGCAAGTTTCGCTTTTTTTCTCATTGGTGCAACGTAAATAAAATTGAATTTAATTTACGCAATATGTTGGCCATTAATTTGTGTCGTTACAACACTTTCCTCTCTGAAAAAAAGGAAAAAAATTCCTCTCTGCGTGGCTAGATAAGAAATGCATGACAGAGTTCGAACCAATATGATGAACCATAAGTGCTGGGCTTAAATAGGCTTGTTGGTTGCTTCAACAATGATATGATGTCAGGTAACCACTAGGAATTGCTACACAAATTGTTAGCTCTAGTGGTCGGTCATACCACGTGAAGCAAAATAGAGCAGTGTAAGATTTGGGAGCCGCAGCGTGAAGATTTCGAGGTAAATCGTCTCTGAATTTGCCAGGTTTAAGTTAAAACCTAAGCATGTTGGATCGTCGTCAATGTGTTTGTATACGAACAAAGGAGCTAGAGTGCCTGATCGTTTTATTGTTTTTTTTACTGTATTGATTCCTGAGGATAAGCCGGCTCCAGTGACATTTCATGGAGTTTCTTGGGAATTTGGTACAAGTGGTGTCCCCTCACCACTCGGCTTTTGATCGAGGACGCACCTCTAGCCTTTGCACATCCAAGCGCAGTCTGCAAGGCAGCAGTAAGTTGAATGGTTGCCGGTGGCTGTTGAGAGCTCATTCGCCATTCGGAAGTACGGGGTACCGTCCAGGAGTCCATGTAATCCTGTGGCTGTTGAACCCTTTTGTGGCGGGGAACACACGCCGAGTCATGGTGCCGTCGTCGGGCCCATGTGGTATTTTATAGGAGATCCGATTGCCGGTCGGAAATCCACCACGCCGTGGTGACACCACCGCCATAGCCCCGTTAGCCCATGTACGATCGGCCATCGAAACATGGTTGACACCGTCGAACCACGTTGAGGAGGGGATGGACTTTACGACGTTGTGGTCATGACATTTGTAAAGTGGTCTTTGTGCAATTGATGAAGTTGAGATATGCATTGAAAGCGGCCTGTACCATGATATGAAGCTGATCACTACTTAGAGTTGCTACACGAAAGCGTTAGCTCTAAGTAGCTGGTCATACCAAAATAGGCAGTGTAATGTCATGTGTGAGAAATACATTATAATGTAAAAATATATACATTAAAATCAAAGGTAACTGCATAAAAATATGTACACGAACATTGCCTCAGAGATGGCATAATACCAAAGAACTATTCAAAAATGCTACACAATTGTTAGCTAAGAACAGCTGGTTATGCCACGTGAGACAAATACGAAAAATAACGTAAGGTTAAAAAAATTTTGATAGATAATGTTAATGTTTTAAAAAAAAAATCAATTACGCGTTATACAAAGCAGGACATTGAGATTGTGGGCAGACGGAGCCTGAGACGTGTGTAGAAGGTTGAACGCTCTCAGGATCAAGCGGTTCGATAAACGGTTTCAACCTGTCTATGCTTACTGATGTCGGTGTAGCGCCTTGCATAATAATGAAGTATTTTGGTTGTCTGAGCAAAATCGGGTAAGGACCGCGATACTTTGGTTGTAGTGGTGCAACAGCATTATTGTTGCGAACGAGTACTCTCTTGCAGTTGTGGAGCTGTGGGTGAACGAAGACTGGACGAGGCGTATGTCTCGGCTGCTGTTCAGACATGTTACCGGAATGAAGTCAAAGGCGGGTAGCTTCGTCTTGTGTGTCATCTTGTGCCTGTAGTAGACGTGGGAGCTGACTAGGCAGGCGTAGATCCATGCCATACAAGAGTTGTGACGCAGATGTTTTAATGGATTCTCGAGTACGGGAACGCATGGCCAGCAGAACTAAAGGTAGTGCATCGACCCAGCTGCCATTAATGGACGAGGATGCTAAAGCTTCTTTGAGTTCTTTATGCATTCTCTCTACCATGCCATTAGCTTGGGGATGGTAGGCAGTCGTCTGGCGTAAGATGCATCCCATGTACCGCAAGGTGGTTTTGAAACGATCAGATGAGAAGCAAGTGCCTCTGTCCGTGATGACCTCATTGGGAACACCATAATTGGATATCCATGCAGAAATAAAACCGTTAGTTACTTCGTCTGCAGAAATGGTGCCAAGAGGTAATGCCGCAGGCCACCGTGTAAATCTATCGATCATAGTTAGAAGGTAGCTGAAACCTTGAACCTTTGTCAGATGAACCATGTCGATGTGGACGATGGCTAGGCGAGAAGTAGATCGAAAATGTTGCAACTTAGAACGAGTGTGTCGTGTGATCTTGTTTTTCTGACAAATAGCACACTCTGAGACCCATCGTTTAACATTCTGCCTAAGTCTGTGACCCCAGAAACGATCTGTAAGAAGTCGGACAGTCGCTTGGCTTCCTGGGTGAGAAATTGAGTGAATTGAATCGAAAACTTTCTCTGAAGGCTGGTCGGCAGAACTGGCTTGTTGGGCTGCGTACCCGTGAAGTAAACAATTGGTAAGCCTTCCCACAGACGGCATATGAACTTGGTTGGGTGACGGGCTATTGATCTTTGAATGTGAATGTCACCGCGTTGTTCAGTTCGCAGGAGAATTGGCGTTAGTGCAGGTTCACTGAGTGCCACGGAGTTGACAGTGAATGGTGACGGCGAAGGTGGTTGTAGAGAGACGTCTGGCCTAGACAGGGCATCTGCAATGAAGTTCTGTTTGCCCTTGACGTGAAAGACGTCAAATTGCCATTCGCTTAGACGAGAAAGCTGTCTTTCCACTCTGGCAGGGTACTTGGCGATAGATGAAGTTGCGTTTCGAAGTGCGCTAACTAGTGGTGCATGATCTGTGAAAACAACAAATCTGCTACTGCCAATGATGCTGATAAAATGGCGCACTGCGTCGTGGATGGCGAGAAGTTCTCGGCCGAAAGTGTCGTACCTCGTTTCTACTGGTTGGAGAGTACGCGAGTAGAAACTGATAGGCTTCCGAACTCCGTCGATCTCTTGTTCCAAAGTGGCTCCAATAGCGAATTCAGAAGCATCTGTCGTGAGTAGAAATGGCTTTTCGAAATCTGGATGCGTTAGCATTGTGGCATTTGCTAACGAGTTGATGGCAAGTCGAAGTAATTCCTCGTCTTCGGATGACCAAGGAATGATGGAATTCTTGCTAAGTCCTTTTCGGTTCCGCAGGTGCCTGCACAAAGGATAAAGTTGTTTTGAAAGGCCCGGAAGGAACTTGCGATAATAGTTTAGTACTCCCAGGATTTTCTGCAAATCGCTCAAAGTCCTTGGTGACTTGATATTCTTGATTGAATTCGTCTTTGACGGCAACGGTTGAATACCTTGGGCCGTGATACGATGCCCTAAGAAGTCGACGGATGAAGTTGCAATCTGCGTCTTGTCACAGTTGATCTTGAGTCCGTGGTTGGATAAGCGTGAGAGGACATTTCGTAGATGTTTCGCATGAGATTCTAGATCTGGACTGAATACCATAATGTCATCTAGATATGACATACAATAAGCAGAGTCGTCGCGAAGTATGTTGTCTATGAATCATTGAAATGTCTGAGTAGCACACTTAAGTCCAAAAGGCATGTAAAGATATTCAAAAAGGCCAAATGGAGTGATGACTGCAGTTTTCTCGATATCCTCTGGTGCTACCGGTATGTGATGGTACGCTTGTCTGAGGTCAATCACTGAGAAGAAATTGCTGCCGTTGAGTTTTTCAAGTAAAGTGTTGATATTTGGAATAGGATATGCATCAGATTTTGTCACTGAATTTAGCTTACGGTAGTCTCCACAGGCTCTGTACGATCCGTTTGATTTAGAGACTAAGTGCAGTGGTGACGCCCATGAACTTTTCGATGGTCTGATGATTCCCTCTTCCAAAAGCCTTGAGAATTCTTCTTGGGCAGCTTTCAGCTTAGCAGGAGCCAGTGGTCGCTTCTTGAGTGCAATAGGTTGTCCTTCTGTGACGATATGATGCATCGTGTTGGAGACTCGTAGCTCTGACTTGTTAAGATCGAAAAGCGATTTGTATTTTCGAAAAGCTGCTGATATCTCTGCTGAATGATGCACTGGGGTTGGCTGAATGACCTGTAACTCCAAACGCTCGAGGCAAATGTCCAAAAGCTTTGCTTCAAGTCCGGTGGAGGGGTCGATGATCTTTTGATTGGCAAGATCAACAATGAGCCGAAATTTTAGAAGGAAATCAAGGCCTATTATATTATGTGAGACCTTGGCAATGATGAAGTTGTGGAAAAATTCACGTCGTAGACCTATGTTGAGTGTGCGGTATTGGCAGCCATAAGTTGGTATGGGCTCGCCTGTAGCTGTTGCGAGAAGAACGCCTAGCGACATCTCGGCCATTGAATCACCTTTGAGAACTGAGACTGCCGCACCTGTGTCTACGATGAACTCTTCGCCAGTTTTGAAATCAAGAAGGTGCAGAAGTTCGTTGGGCTGTTTGGCCGGGTCATGCAAACAAGTAGGCTGGTGATTGCGACCGGCGTTGTCCATTTGGTTCTCTATGTGAAAAATTCGGCGTGGACGAAAAGAGTCGACAGGGATGTCGGATTGTAGTTGGCTTCTTCCCTGTAGCGCCGTTGATGCCGTTGATGTGCAGAAAGTACGATCTTCTACTTCCTGCGCAAGACGTTTCCCGATACTCATGCACCCTTGTGTCTGCGGTCTGTTGTCCACTCCGTCAGCTGTGGAAATTGACACTCATTCGGAAATTCTTCGGAACGACAAAGACAAACTTGGCAAGCATAAAAAACTTCTGGTGGTTATAACACCAGTTCTTTGGAGCATATTTATTAAAGGATTGCGGAGATCTCGATCGCCGCCTACCATTATAATTTGACTTGGAAACGAATTTTGGTCGAGCATTCACTTGATTTAGCTCGGATTTGGTAATGGCCAATCCTTCTAGAACTTTGGCCATGTTCGCCACTGTTCTCTCTAAAGAGGAGAGTCTATCATCTTGCGGGGGTGAAGAAAAGGATGATGGATTCACTTTGGGTTCCAAAACCCTATATTCTAACTCACATCTCTCAGATAAGTCATCTATAGAGAGAGTGTTGGGGAGCTGTCTGGCAAAGAGTTTTAATGTTTGGGGAAGATTGTTAATAAAAACAACCTTAGCCTCATGGTCAGAAATGTTGGTTTTATACCAACGTTTCCGTAATTCCCTCAGTATTTCGATGGGGCCAAGATTTGGCATATCTAACTGCGCATATTTGTTTATTATCTGCTCAGTTTCCGTGGGTCCAAGCAAGGATTCTACCTCGTTTTGTAGGCCCAAAATGGGATTAGGTAGCTTCCTAATGGCCTCAAGCTTAGGATAAATCCGTCGCTGCAATTCAGAAGGTAGTTTAGCAAAAACCTTCGACAGTTTTTGATGACTGTCATAATCAGGAAACGGGGAGAAAGCGGAGTCTACGCGCATAAAGAATAGCTCACTATCTCCATCCCAAACAGGAACATCAATATCTAAAATTGGACCTGACATTTTAACAATCTTACGGGATCTTAAAAGCATAAATTTATAAGCAATATGAAAATATATAAATATACTTTAACGAAACGCTTACCCACAAACAGCTTCCACAGTTGAATGAGCGCAGAACAAAAGCACGAAGTAACTTCTTCCAAAAATCCGCAATTGAGTCTGTCGAGTACGTACGGTGCCGTTTTGTACGTAGGAAAGATGAACAGCGGCCCCGTTGGCCTTTGATGCCAATGTATTATTATTTTCCACAGTTGAATGAGCGCAGAACAGTAACTGCTTCCAAAAATTGAAATTATCCGCAATTTAGCCTGTCCAGTACGTACGGTGCCGTTTTGTACGTAGGAAAGACGAACAGATGCCCCGTATTATTATTATTATACCCCCAAAAAAATTCACCACAAATCCACGAATATATACCCAACAGAATTCCCAGAAGACCACGATCACGGTAGATAAAACGCAAATCTTAATCGATTTTTATCCCAAATTTTATTTATACCAAAAAAATCAGAACAATAATCAATATCCTGGCGCGGTCGCCAATTTTGTAAACGCCCCGGCTTCAAGTAAATGCCGTACGACGTTACAAACTCGGTTAAGGTGCTCTGAATAGAGATTAGTTACTGATAGGGGGCCCTTAAGAGGGCCTGGTAATGCGTTCTCCTGAAGTGTTCAGAGTGTGAAGATGTTCTAGAGCCTTGGGTGGACTCTGTTTGAGTTGTCGCTCCCGTGGTTGAGCTGTAATCACGATGTGGATAACGTCGTGATGGTTCTGCAATTAATTGGCTCGTCTCGCTGGTTATACCGCAACAAGATGAGTCACGGATGTAGCCAATTGTTGGTGAAACTATCAAATCACCAGCGTAGGTATTGACAGCCGACAGAACGCACACGCGTGACGGAAGGCAGCATGCAATTGCAACGACTGACTTGCATGGTAAATTGCCGTGCTTAAATAGCATGCCATGCCTACTTGCACACTATTGGTTTAAACGGCAAGTTTCGCTTTTTTCTCATTGGTGCAACGTAAATAAAATTGAATTTAATTTACGCAATATGTCCACCATTAATTTGTGTCGTTACACACTATTAATTACAAATAAAATTGCAGTTCAAGAAATATCGATTAAAACTGTTTGAGACTAAAAGAGATTGTTCCTAAAATCACAGCTAAGAGAAATATTGTTTAAGGACAGAGTTAGAATATTTGACCTTAAAGAGCACAGCGTTTATAAAAATCGACCTTCGTTGGGTTGTAGCACGGAGCCGCGTGTTACAATATGGTGCATCGTGTTGGAGACGCGTAGCTCTGACTATCAGAGATTGAACAACCATTTCTGCTCACAAAGAGCTGTCAATACTTTTGGCGAACGATGCACTGGAAATGGCTATATGGCCTGTGACTCCGAATGTTTGGCGATAAGTGTCTAGAAACCTTCTTCATATCACATTGAGGGGTCAATAAGCTATTGATTAGCGAGATCAAAATTGAGCCTTTATTTCAATAGAAATAAAAACAAGTAGTCTGGTTACTGTGTATGGCAATGTAGGGTGTACATCCATCGTGGTAAAGTCCACTTTGACGAAAGGAATCAACATAAACTGCATCAATGTGTGTTTGAATGATGATTATCTCCTTTTTGCGTGAAGAATATGCACTGTTCATATGTCGTTGTTTGTGATCAGTCAAGGAAGGACATTGGAATCTGTTCGGTAAATTCACGGAACGGTGCAGGAAATTTAGACAAGTATATGAATAGTTTTTTGATAATAATAACATTTCTTTGGAGAATATCGACTGAAGGATCGAGGAGATCTCGTTTGTCGTTTGTATTTAATTGAGATGTGTTGATTCAGGGTTTTATTAGCATTTGCAGTGCTTATGACGTATCTTTCAAAGATTTTAGTCAAATCTGAAAGAGATCTCTGAAAAGGATAGCTTAACGTAATCAGATTTGAAACTGGTGGATGCACACTGAGCTAACTTAGGTTTGAGGATATTCATATTTGGAATTAGCTTACAGGACATTAGGAAGAGTAAAATAAAAATGCTTACAGAGAATTAATTTTTTTTTTAATTGGAATTAAAATGTACGCGCCCTGTAAATTTTAACGATAATACATTGTACCCTTCCTGTGTGCAAAAACAAAAAGAACTTTTATCAGATATAAGAAACATTTCTTTCGCACTCAAATATCTACTAATGAACATATCTTTATATATAAATTGGAAAGCAAAACAAGATAGAAATATGTGAACATAGAGAGAGTGTGAAAAATAGAAACCAATCAAATTGCGTGCGTCACATCCAGTTCAAGCTCAATGCTTGTACGTGCTTCTTCTGCTTACATAAATCCGGCTGCAATTTGTCTATCCATAAGGCTTCGTATGTGGCTAGCTCCCTTTTGTTTTTGCATTTAGTAATTACTTTGCATGCCACGTCTGGAGAACATGCGTGCGATGTTTCGATGATGTGTTGCGCAATAGCTGACTTGTATTCACCATTTGATTTAAAACGATAATAACAAATCGCTTACCATAATCTGCTTCTACCGATTGAATTGAAAATTCGGGACCCATCGCCGCTGGTAAATTCGTCAGCTGTACTAAATACCAACCACCACAAATTGAACATAGAATATGGTACAAAAAACAGTTTTTGTTAAAGAAGCTCGTAGGAGTGACACAATTCTAACCGACTGAACCACACAATTCTAAATATTAAAAACATGTGTCACATATTAAGCAGAATGGAAAAAACGGGATGATCCAGGGATAAAACCTGATAATGTGTGTCTTAGGTATGCGGACATCGGTTGTTTGTTGTACAGCAATTTTTAACGTCCGAAAATATTTTTTAGATCATAAACTAGTTTAATGATTTGTATTTAAAAAACAAGTTGGGTCATTAATTTACGACAGTAGCACTGCTCCCCGATCGTGGCGCGGTCGCTAAACGTAACATTCCGACTAGGTTGCCGTGCAACGCTGCTAAAATACAAAACAATGATTCGGAGGAAGCAGTTACAATTGGTGGTCATTAATCGGGCCTGGGATGCATTCACTGGAAAATGCTGTGAGAGTTTGTCAGTATTAACAAACTGTAGATGTCCAGAAGTCCATCTAAACACTAGCTCTTTGTGTCCTGTTCGTTAGTTGGTGATCCTTTAAGCAGATGCATGTTAACAAGTAGAATTGACGAAGCACGATCTGCTAATTGCTGTTGAAAGGATGTGACTAGTCGTGTTGAAGGTCTGTGGCAACACCGAGATGGCAGGCACACCTAGAAATCCGAATAATTGATGACCGCTACAAGAATACGGATGTGACTGAAGATTAGCCGAATTAGTGACACAGTGTGGTAAATGCAAATAGAGCAGTTGGCATAGATAATCAGTGCGGCAGAGCTGACGACAGCAATCACATATTACGAGCAGAGCAGAATTTATTGTGTGGAAATTGCATCATGCTCACATAGATTTGTAGAGGAAGATATATCCTCCCAAAAAATTAAAGTGAAATTTATTGATAAATTTAAACCACCGTGGCTGATTGAAACGAATATTATTTAAAAAGCAATTATACGTTTATTTTCTAGAACATCCTTGATTTAAACACTTTGCAGTATATATACTTTTGTATTGTGTGTAGCTTCAAAGTTCGATAATGAGTACCTGACCTGGCGTGACTTTCTTTGGCAAGTAGCATTTGTTATTCTCTACATTTTGGTTTACAAATTCTTGATCTACACAATAAAAACCTGCTATCATTTTTGTGTTTTGAATCGTACATATTAGAGGCGTTCTGGAACAGGTAATTTAATAATTCTGTTTTTCGCGTCTTATTTCGTTCCAGATTAGTTAATTCGGGTGTATTGTTACGTAAGATGTAAACAGTCCGTTGCCTAATAAATGTTTATCAAATATATACATTGAGTTCGATCAACATGGAAGCTAATCTTATGTTCGTAGACACTAACAAGTTAGCTCAAGACATTGCAGGCATGAACTTAATAGGTGTGAACGAGAATACTAGCTTATCAGACTCAAATAGGTGTATTAAGACTGAAACCAACTTGGCATCTATGGGGTTCTCATTAACTAATAGGGTTGGAGCCTCTACAAAATATGGCGACCGCGCCAGTCCAAAAATATTCAGTCTACCACCGTATAAATCTGAAACACATACAAGTTTGGTCGGAGATTCCCAAATGCTATTCAAAGCCTACCTAAATGTAAACCCTATGGAGAAATTGGCTGCATCATGGATGGCATGACCAGAGAATTTCAGCAGCATATTGGAAAACTTTAGTAACAGAACAATGGAAGATGAACCATATAATGCCTTTGAGTTGCTAATGACCGAAATTCGACAGAGATATCAGCCTGGAAGGTCGATACAAAAGTGCGAATTATTATGCCTAGAAAACATGGGGCGTCAAGTACCGTCAGTGTTTTATGAATTCCTTTGTGCGAAAGCTTCCGGGTTGAATATATCTAGAGATGTGGTGAATTCTATTTTTACAGCTGAGCTACCATCCAGGCTTAGAGCCACACTAGAGGTATTTGAAACAATGAATGTTGATTGGCCAAGTAAACTCACAGGGCTAGACAGAATGTGTATTAACAGCGGGAACCGCAGGTACATGCTGTAACGGGAGATTCTGTCATGGTGCAGCTAGGCAGAGCAGATACCGAAACCATCCTGACACTATAAGGAAGTGTGTGTTACTTATGTAGAGAAGTTGCTGGTAAATATCGAAAAATGTATGATATGGCGAGAGCTATTTTACAACTTCAGAGTCAAGATAGAAATACTAGACGTCGAGGGAGTCACTCGCTTCAACGCTTCCATGGGCCGCGCGGATGTTGTAAGGCACATTGTGAATATGGACGAAGTGCCAAGTGCCAAGAAGATAATTGCATATACCTGCGTTTAGGTGGACCGAAATGGAATGGAAGCACTAAACCGGTAGGAAGGAACTCATCACCTGAAAAAGGGTAAAACCCCCGCTAGTAGGAGCCGTAAGGGCGTTCCTTTGCACATTTATATGCCTTTAAAGGGCATATTTAAGGCGAAAAAAACGATGTGACAATATCAAAGAACACCGAAACACTCGGCAAGAGGGTTAGATTCTTCATAAGCGAAGATCTTGAAAACATTGAGGAATTATCCAACAATAAATTCATTATATAACATAAATTAACAGGACTGGAGTTCGTCATCGACACAGGTGCTGAAGTGAGCATAGTTAGGTCAGATGTGGTGAAAACAGATTGCCCCACATTTGATTATCAACTATGGGCCGCAAATGGTAGTCCGATATGAGTTTGGGGATGAAAGATTTGTCGGTAACCTTAGGCCAGAAATCTTCTTTTACGTGGAACTTTCTCGTAGCAGATGTCAAGGACCATACCATTGGGATGGATTTCTTGATTCACTTCAAACTGACTCTAGATCCAAAACTAGGATTATCGCAGAAGGTGAACGGGTATTAACACTAGCTGAGTCTAACACGTTGGTGGTTAGAACAGTCCTTTTACCCCATCCTACAGTCTAGAATGACTTTGCCGACATCATCGAGAAACAACTTGCTGTGTTTCAACATTTCAGTGCCAAGAGAAAAGGATTGAAGACAGGTGTAGAACACAAATAGAATTGGTAGCTCCATTGTCTTGTTCACCAAAGGCCCAACCATTGGCACAACACAAGCAATAAGTTTCTGTTTCTGAATTTCACCAATGGCAAGAAGAGGGAAATTGTAGAAGGTCAAATTCCAATTTTTCTTCCTCAATAGTGGTAGTTCTCAAACCTGAACCGGGAGGGTTTGTAGGAATTATTAAACTCAGTGACAAAGGGTGAATCTTATCCTCTTCCTAACCAGAGTAATCTGCTACGAGATATAATGGAATATGAGATTTATTCAACTTTAGATCTCCAGAATGCGTACTATCAGATACCGATTGAGGAAAGTTCTATACCACTCGCCACAGTCAGATTTCCAGGAGGGGATCGCATGAATGTATTTGAATGCCTTTTTGTTTGAAGAATGCCAGTCATAAATTCCAGCGTTTGGCTGAAGAAGTCCTTCATAATTGTCCATTTGCGAGAGTGTACATAGACGACATAATTATTTTTGGTCGATCAGGTGATGGACATCTTAAGCATTTGGAATCGGTTTTGACCAGGCTGGTACAATATGGATTAGTGGTCAAACCCAATAAGAGCAACATTGGATGCACATCATTTAAATATTTAGGATATGTACTTTCCAGAGACGGAATAAAACCTTTGGAAGATAAAATACAAGCTATCAAGGACGTAATGCAGCCTCGGACTGTGCGTCTGTTTCGAAGGTTCTTGGGCATGATCAGCTAATACCGACGATTTATTCCAGGTCTAGCAGGAATTTTAGGATCATTAGCACGCCACCTCACAGGTGAAAAGAGCACGACCAAGAAGTCTTGGCCTATCAAATTGAGTCAGGAAGACCGAGAAAAATTTTCGAAGGCCAATGAAATGCCAAGTGACATCAGCACACTAGCACCTGTAGATTGGGAGAAGCCATTCCAGCTAATCACAGATGTCTCAGATGTTGCAATACGGGCAGTGCTTCAGCAAAGAAACAAGGATATAGTAATACCGATTGTGTTTTATAGCCGAAAGCTTAATGATCAAGAAAAACGGTATGATACTTTTGGTAAAGAGCTTCTTGCTGTGTATACCGCAATGCTTCATTTTGAGCATTATTTAGTCGGTCACCAAATCAAATTATTGACAGATCACAAGCCGTTGATCAGCATACTTAGTGAAACCGCGATGCTTAATTACTCTCGCTAGGTGAACTCACAAATTACCCGGTTAGCAGAGTTCGATTTCACATTCTCTCATATTGCTGGTAAAGAGAATGTAAGAGCGGATGCACTTAGCAGACCGCATGACGCAGGTCTCGAGCTGATACGTCAAGGTCCATTGAAGAATCTAAATGATTCTCCAAACAATTTAGTCAGTCAAAGAAAGGACTGGATTCCCTTACATTACTTTTGTCCAAGAGACCAGGATATGTTCGCAAGCTCCTGAGTGGCTAGTGGTTGTTATGCAAAACGTCCAGAGATCAACCACGAATATACGTGCCGTTGGAGTTACGCGCCAAAATTATCCAACAATTACACGATTTGGGACATCCATCCACAAAAGCCACCATTCGATTAGTTAACAAAGATACGTATGGCGCACATGTCTAAAGACATACGGGTATAGGTAACAGCCTGTGTCAAGTGTCAAACTTGTAAGGTGTGGAGACATACCAAAACCGAGATACATGATATTGGGATACCAACTGGACGGTTCAGACATGTACACATAGACATTGTCGAGATGCCTGAAGTCAACGGTCAAAAATATTTGCTAAAATGGTAGATCGTTTTGGTCGCCAATTCGAAGTAGCGATTTTGAAGAATATGTCAGCGCAAAAAGTCTTGCTCGCGTTCCTACATAATTGGATTTCGAGTTATGTTGTTCCCGAAAGAGTCACTAGTGATCGCGGCAGTCAATTTATGGCAGAGCTTTTCATTAGATCTCTCAATATTATGGTAAAAAATGCATTTCATACTAGCGCATACAATCCACGAGCGAATGGAATGGTAGAAAGGCTGCATCGTGAACTGAAAGCTGCGTTAATGTGTACTAGTGGAACAAGATGGATACACGATCTTCTTATAGTATTACTTGCCAAGCGCAACAGATTTAGGGCGCAATTAGGAACTTCAATAGCAGAATTGGTATATAAAGAATCATTAAGATTGCCAGGAGATCTTCTAATAGAAACTCCAAGTAGTCTTGATTGGGCTTCTAGCTATGTAATTTGGTTCGTAAGAGCACTTAGAGATAAGATGTGTCGTTTAGCTCCGACCAAGACTAGAAAAGTAAAATCCAAATGCTGTGTCCTCTGATCTAATATCGACTTCGCATTTTTATGTAACTATTGAAAATAGGAAGAACTGCCTTATACCATTTTACACAGGACCATATATGGTCAAGAGGATGACAGACAAAAATGTCGTTATAGAAGTAAATGGCATTGATTATTGTGTTACTTTCGATCGTTGCATTCCCCAGTTTATCTGGATTGACGATAAGACTGAACTACCAGATGAGTTGAATGGCCATCGTTCCATGGACGAATCTGATTTGTACAATCCGATTACGCAGGCACAAAAGCAGCAACTTTCACAAGACGCGTTATGGAACACATCGACGTCAATTTCTACCGAGTTACAAGATCATAACTTTCCGTCATCGTCAGATGAACTAGCAGTGCAAGTGACAACTGAACAGGTCGCAAAGTTGACGACAGAAGCGCCAGTATGCACAACTTGTTCAGGAGGAGTACAACGTCAGCCGAAGAATAACGATTACGTCTATTATTAGCCGTCTCTTTTGAGAAGGTTATGTATGTAGAGGAAGATATTTCCTCCGTCAAAATTAAAGTGAAATTTATTGATAAATATAAACCACCGTGGCTGATTGAAACGAATATTATTTAAAAAGAAATTATTCGTTTATTCTCTAGAACATTCTTGGTTTAAATAATTTTCAGTATATATACTTTTGTATTGTGCGTAATTTCAGAGTTCGACAATCTGTACCTGATTGACATGCCTTTATTGGCAAGTTTCATTTTTTTTCCTCCACATTTTGGTTTACAAATTCTTGATTTTCTTAATATACACCTGCTATCATTGTTGTGTTTTGAATCGTACATATTAGGGACGTTCGGGAACAGTTAATTTAATAATTCTGTTTTTCGCGTCTTATTTCTTTCCAGATTAGTTGATTCGGGTGTATTGTTACGTAAGAAGTACACAGTCCGTTGCCTAATAAAAGTTTATCAAATATATACATTAAGTTCAATCAACATGGAAGCTAATCTTATATTCGTAGACACTAACAAGTTAGTTCAATACATTGCAGGCATGAACTTAATAGATGTGAACGAGAATACTAGCTTATCATACTCAAATAGGTGTATTAATAATGAAACCGATTTGAATTCTATGGGGTTCTCATTAACTAATAGTGTTGGAGCCTCTAAAGATGCAAAATCACACGTAATTTATGATCGGAAGATTGCGCGTTTACTGGATTAAGAGGTGTTCAGAAATTGTTGTAATTCGCAATTTCGGTGGACTATAGCATAAATTGAAATCCATCATGTTGGTACCATGTTCCGACTCGGAAACCATAGTGTTAGTACCATGTACCTTTTCGGTACAAAAATGTTGGTATCGGATACAAACACAATAGCCATAGTGTTAGTATCCTTTACAGACTCGGTATATATATTATATAGTGTGAGTTAGCGTTGAAGTCGCATTGTCGTTGACTTTAGATGATGTTAGCTTCACTATTGCAGGTTTACACATTCGTCTAGGAGATTGTACCGTCCTATTATCCCACATTCTTCTACCAAATATATAGTGGTTAAAGGGCGTAATACCGGCTCCTACTGATGAGTCGCCAGTAAGCACGAAACGAATGTGCATGAGATTATACTTTCCGTTCATGCTGCCTTTGGTTTGTCCTTCTGGTCACGACTGAACTAATTTGTTACTAGGTTCGCAACACCTAATACATACTTGCATATATATTAGTTCTCCGCAACAAACAGTATTTAACTGTTATATATTGAATTGAATGATGTCATGCTTACCGCGAAATGTGATAACTGATATCGATCAAGGCCAGAGTGTATGGATTTACTGGAGTAACAGGTGTTCAGAAATTGTTGTAATTCTCAATTTCGGTGAACTATAGCATAAATTGATATCCATCATGTTGGTACCATGTTCCGACTCGGAAACCATAGTGTTAGTACCATGTACCTTTTCGGTACAATAATGTTGGTATCGGTTACTAACACAATAGCCATAGTGTTAGTATCCTTTACAGACTCGGTATATATATTATATAGTGTGAGTTAGCGTTGAAGTCGCATTGTTGTAGACTTAAATGATGTTAGCTTCACTATTGCAGGTTTACACATTCGTCTAGGAGATTGTACCGTCCTATTATCCCACATTCTTCGACCAAATATATAGTGGTTAAAGGGCGTAATACCGGCTCCTACTGATGAGTCGCCAGTAAGCACGAAACGAATGTGCATGAGATTATACTTTCCGTTCATGCTGCCTTTGGTTTATCCTTCTGGTCACAACTGAACTAATTTGTTACTAGGTTCGCAACACCTAATACATACTTGCATATATATTAGTTCTCCGCAACAAACAGTATTTAACTGTTATATATTGAATTGAATGATGTCATGCTTACCGCGAAATGTGATAACTGATATCGATCAAGGCCAGAGTGTATGGATTTACTGGAGTAACAGGTGTTCAGAAATTGTTGTAATTCTCAATTTCGGTGAACTATAGCATAAATTGATATCCATCATGTTGGTACCATGTTCCGACTCGGAAACCATAGTGTTAGTACCATGTACCTTTTCGGTACAATAATGTTGGTATCGGTTACTAACACAATAGCCATAGTGTTAGTATCCTTTACAGACTCGGTATATATATTATATAGTGTGAGTTAGCGTTGAAGTCGCATTGTCGTAGACTATATGATGTTAGCTTCACTATTGCAGGTTTACACATTCGTCTAGGAGATTGTACCGTCCTATTATCCCACATTCTTGACCAAAATATATAGTGGTTAAAGGGCGTAATACCGGCTCCTACTGATGAGTCGCCAGTAAGCACGAAACGAATGTGCATGAGATTATACTTTCCGTTCATGCTGCCTTTGGTTTATCCTTCTGGTCACAACTGAACTAATTTGTTACTAGGTTCGCAACACCTAATACATACTTGCATATATATTAGTTCTCCGCAACAAACAGTATTTAACTGTTATATATTGAATTGAATGATGTCATGCTTACCGCGAAATGTGATAACTGATATCGATCAAGGCCAGAGTGTATGGATTTACTGGAGTAACAGGTGTTCAGAAATTGTTGTAATTCTCAATTTCGGTGAACTATAGCATAAATTGATATCCATCATGTTGGTACCATGTTCCGACTCGGAAACCATAGTGTTAGTACCATGTACCTTTTCGGTACAATAATGTTGGTATCGGTTACTAACACAATAGCCATAGTGTTAGTATCCTTTACAGACTCGGTATATATATTATATAGTGTGAGTTAGCGTTGAAGTCGCATTGTCGTAGACTATATGATGTTAGCTTCACTATTGCAGGTTTACACATTCGTCTAGGAGATTGTACCGTCCTATTATCCCACATTCTTGACCAAAATATATAGTGGTTAAAGGGCGTAATACCGGCTCCTACTGATGAGTCGCCAGTAAGCACGAAACGAATGTGCATGAGATTATACTTTCCGTTCATGCTGCCTTTGGTTTATCCTTCTGGTCACAGCTGAACTAATTTGTTACTAGGTTCGCAACACCTAATACATACTTGCATATATATTAGTTCTCCGCAACAAACAGTATTTAACTGTTATATATTGAATTGAATGATGTCATGCTTACCGCGAAATGTGATAACTGATATCGATCAAGGCCAGAGTGTATGGATTTACTGGAGTAACAGGTGTTCAGAAATTGTTGTAATTCTCAATTTCGGTGAACTATAGCATAAATTGATATCCATCATGTTGGTACCATGTTCCGACTCGGAAACCATAGTGTTAGTACCATGTACCTTTTCGGTACAATAATGTTGGTATCGGTTACTAACACAATAGCCATAGTGTTAGTATCCTTTACAGACTCGGTATATATATTATATAGTGTGAGTTAGCGTTGAAGTCGCATTGTCGTAGACTATATGATGTTAGCTTCACTATTGCAGGTTTACACATTCGTCTAGGAGATTGTACCGTCCTATTATCCCACATTCTTGACCAAAATATATAGTGGTTAAAGGGCGTAATACCGGCTCCTACTGATGAGTCGCCAGTAAGCACGAAACGAATGTGCATGAGATTATACTTTCCGTTCATGCTGCCTTTGGTTTATCCTTCTGGTCACAACTGAACTAATTTGTTACTAGGTTCGCAACACCTAATACATACTTGCATATATATTAGTTCTCCGCAACAAACAGTATTTAACTGTTATATATTGAATTGAATGATGTCATGCTTACCGCGAAATGTGATAACTGATATCGATCAAGGCCAGAGTGTATGGATTTACTGGAGTAACAGGTGTTCAGAAATAGTTGTAATTCTCAATTTCGGTGAACTATAGCATAAATTGATATCCATCATGTTGGTACCATGTTCCGACTCGGAAACCATAGTGTTAGTACCATGTACCTTTTCGGTACAATAATGTTAGTATCGGTTACTAACACAATAGCCATAGTGTTAGTATCCTTTACAGACTCGGTATATATATTATATAGTGTGAGTTAGCGTTGAAGTCGCATTGTCGTAGACTATATGATGTTAGCTTCACTATTGCAGGTTTACACATTCGTCTAGGAGATTGTACCGTCCTATTATTCCACATTCTTGACCAAATATATAGTGGTTAAAGGGCGTAATACCGGCTCCTACTGATGAGTCGCCAGTAAGCACGAAACGAATGTGCATGAGATTATACTTTCCGTTCATGCTGCCTTTGGTTTATCCTTCTGGTCACAGCTGAACTAATTTGTTACTAGGTTCGCAACACCTAATACATACTTGCATATATATTAGTTCTCCGCAACAAACAGTATTTAACTGTTATATATTGAATTGAATGATGTCATGCTTACCGCGAAATGTGATAACTGATATCGATCAAGGCCAGAGTGTATGGATTTACTGGAGTAACAGGTGTTCAGAAATTGTTGTAATTCTCAATTTCGGTGAACTATAGCATAAATTGATATCCATCATGTTGGTACCATGTTCCGACTCGGAAACCATAGTGTTAGTACCATGTACCTTTTCGGTACAATAATGTTGGTATCGGTTACTAACACAATAGCCATAGTGTTAGTATCCTTTACAGACTCGGTATATATATTATATAGTGTGAGTTAGCGTTGAAGTCGCATTGTCGTAGACTATATGATGTTAGCTTCACTATTGCAGGTTTACACATTCGTCTAGGAGATTGTACCGTCCTATTATCCCACATTCTTGACCAAAATATATAGTGGTTAAAGGGCGTAATACCGGCTCCTACTGATGAGTCGCCAGTAAGCACGAAACGAATGTGCATGAGATTATACTTTCCGTTCATGCTGCCTTTGGTTTATCCTTCTGGTCACAGCTGAACTAATTTGTTACTAGGTTCGCAACACCTAATACATACTTGCATATATATTAGTTCTCCGCAACAAACAGTATTTAACTGTTATATATTGAATTGAATGATGTCATGCTTACCGCGAAATGTGATAACTGATATCGATCAAGGCCAGAGTGTATGGATTTACTGGAGTAACAGGTGTTCAGAAATTGTTGTAATTCTCAATTTCGGTGAACTATAGCATAAATTGATATCCATCATGTTGGTACCATGTTCCGACTCGGAAACCATAGTGTTAGTACCATGTACCTTTTCGGTACAATAATGTTAGTATCGGTTACTAACACAATAGCCATAGTGTTAGTATCCTTTACAGACTCGGTATATATATTATATAGTGTGAGTTAGCGTTGAAGTCGCATTGTCGTAGACTATATGATGTTAGCTTCACTATTGCAGGTTTACACATTCGTCTAGGAGATTGTACCGTCCTATTATTCCACATTCTTCGACCAAAATATATAGTGGTTAAAGGGCGTAATACCGGCTCCTACTGATGAGTCGCCAGTAAGCACGAAACGAATGTGCATGAGATTATACTTTCCGTTCATGCTGCCTTTGGTTTATCCTTCTGGTCACAACTGAACTAATTTGTTACTAGGTTCGCAACACCTAATACATACTTGCATATATATTAGTTCTCCGCAACAAACAGTATTTAACTGTTATATATTGAATTGAATGATGTCATGCTTACCGCGAAATGTGATAACTGATATCGATCAAGGCCAGAGTGTATGGATTTACTGGAGTAACAGGTGTTCAGAAATTGTTGTAATTCTCAATTTCGGTGAACTATAGCATAAATTGATATCCATCATGTTGGTACCATGTACCGACTCGGAAACCATAGTGTTAGTACCATGTACCTTTTCGGTACAATAATGTTAGTATCGGTTACTAACACAATAGCCATAGTGTTAGTATCCTTTACAGACTCGGTATATATATTATATAGTGTGAGTTAGCGTTGAAGTCGCATTGTCGTAGACTTATATGATGTTAGCTTCACTATTGCAGGTTTACACATTCGTCTAGGAGATTGTACCGTCCTATTATCCCACATTCTTCGACCAAATATATAGTGGTTAAAGGGCGTAATACCGGCTCCTACTGATGAGTCGCCAGTAAGCACGAAACGAATGTGCATGAGATTATACTTTCCGTTCATGCTGCCTTTGGTTTATCCTTCTGGTCACAACTGAACTAATTTGTTACTAGGTTCGCAACACCTAATACATACTTGCATATATATTAGTTCTCCGCAACAAACAGTATTTAACTGTTATATATTGAATTGAATGATGTCATGCTTACCGCGAAATGTGATAACTGATATCGATCAAGGCCAGAGTGTATGGATTTACTGGAGTAACAGGTGTTCAGAAATTGTTGTAATTCTCAATTTCGGTGAACTATAGCATAAATTGATATCCATCATGTTGGTACCATGTACCGACTCGGAAACCATAGTGTTAGTACCATGTACCTTTTCGGTACAATAATGTTAGTATCGGTTACTAACACAATAGCCATAGTGTTAGTATCCTTTACAGACTCGGTATATATATTATATAGTGTGAGTTAGCGTTGAAGTCGCATTGTCGTAGACTTTATATGATGTTAGCTTCACTATTGCAGGTTTACACATTCGTCTAGGAGATTGTACCGTCCTATTATCCCACATTCTTGACCAAATATATAGTGGTTAAAGGGCGTAATACCGGCTCCTACTGATGAGTCGCCAGTAAGCACGAAACGAATGTGCATGAGATTATACTTTCCGTTCATGCTGCCTTTGGTTTATCCTTCTGGTCACAACTGAACTAATTTGTTACTAGGTTCGCAACACCTAATACATACTTGCATATATATTAGTTCTCCGCAACAAACAGTATTTAACTGTTATATATTGAATTGAATGATGTCATGCTTACCGCGAAATGTGATAACTGATATCGATCAAGGCCAGAGTGTATGGATTTACTGGAGTAACAGGTGTTCAGAAATTGTTGTAATTCTCAATTTCGGTGAACTATAGCATAAATTGATATCCATCATGTTGGTACCATGTTCCGACTCGGAAACCATAGTGTTAGTACCATGTACCTTTTCGGTACAATAATGTTAGTATCGGTTACTAACACAATAGCCATAGTGTTAGTATCCTTTACAGACTCGGTATATATATTATATAGTGTGAGTTAGCGTTGAAGTCGCATTGTCGTAGACTTATATGATGTTAGCTTCACTATTGCAGGTTTACACATTCGTCTAGGAGATTGTACCGTCCTATTATTCCACATTCTTGACCAAATATATAGTGGTTAAAGGGCGTAATACCGGCTCCTACTGATGAGTCGCCAGTAAGCACGAAACGAATGTGCATGAGATTATACTTTCCGTTCATGCTGCCTTTGGTTTATCCTTCTGGTCACAACTGAACTAATTTGTTACTAGGTTCGCAACACCTAATACATACTTGCATATATATTAGTTCTCCGCAACAAACAGTATTTAACTGTTATATATTGAATTGAATGATGTCATGCTTACCGCGAAATGTGATAACTGATATCGATCAAGGCCAGAGTGTATGGATTTACTGGAGTAACAGGTGTTCAGAAATAGTTGTAATTCTCAATTTCGGTGAACTATAGCATAAATTGATATCCATCATGTTGGTACCATGTACCGACTCGGAAACCATAGTGTTAGTACCATGTACCTTTTCGGTACAATAATGTTAGTATCGGTTACTAACACAATAGCCATAGTGTTAGTATCCTTTACAGACTCGGTATATATATTATATAGTGTGAGTTAGCGTTGAAGTCGCATTGTCGTAGACTATATGATGTTAGCTTCACTATTGCAGGTTTACACATTCGTCTAGGAGATTGTACCGTCCTATTATTCCACATTCTTGACCAAAATATATAGTGGTTAAAGGGCGTAATACCGGCTCCTACTGATGAGTCGCCAGTAAGCACGAAACGAATGTGCATGAGATTATACTTTCCGTTCATGCTGCCTTTGGTTTATCCTTCTGGTCACAACTGAACTAATTTGTTACTAGGTTCGCAAAACCTAATACATACTTGCATATATATTAGTTCTCCGCAACAAACAGTATTTAACTGTATATATATTGAATTGAATGATGTCATGCTTACCGCGAAATGTGATAACTGATATCGATCAAGGCCAGAGTGTATGGATTTACTGGAGTAACATGTGTTCAGAAATAGTTGTAATTCCGTTCATGCTGCCTTTGGTTTATCCTTCTGGTCACAACTGAACTAATTTGTTACTAGGTTCGCAACGCCTAATACATACTTGGATACACGATCTTCCTATAGTATTTCTTGCCTTGCAGAATGATTTATGTCACAATTAGGAACTTCGTACCAGAGTTCGTATATGGAGAACCATTAAGGTTGCATAGAGATCTTCTAACAGAAACTCCAATTAGTATTGATTGGGCTTCTAGCTATGTAGATTGGTTTTTAGGAGCAATTAGAGATTAGATGTGTCATATATCTCCAACTAAGACTAGAAAAGTAAAAACCAAATGCCATGTGTCCTCTGATCTAAGATCAAATATGCATGTTTATGTAACTAATGAAAATAGCAATAACTGCCTGACACCATTTTACAGAGGACCATATAAGGTCAAGAGAATGACAGACAAAGATGTCGTCATAGAAGTAAATGGCATTGGTATTACTCTGGATCGTTGCATGCCCCAGTTTATCTGGTTTGATGATAAGACTGAATTACCAGATGATTTAAATTACCATCGTTCCGTGGAAAAGTCTGATGTGTACAATCCGATCACGCGTTTTTGAAAACATCGACATGATTTCCTATCGAGTTACCAGGTCAACGTCAGCAGACGACAGAGGCGCTAGTATACACAACTCGTTCTGGAAGAGCACAACGTCAGTCGAAGAGCAACGATTACGTCTATTATTAGCCGTCTTTTTTGAGAATGTGGTGTATGTGGAGGAAGATATTTTCTACGACAAAATTAAAACGACATTTATTGATAAATTTAAACCACCGTGGCTGATTGAAACGAATTTTATTTAAAAAGAAATTATTCGTTTATTTTCTATAACGTTCTTTGTTTCAATACTTGGCAGTATATATACTTTTGAATTATGCGTAATTTTGCAGTTTGTTAGTTGATACCTGACCTGGCGTGACTTTCTTTAGCAAGCTGCATTTGATATTCTCTACATTTTGGTTTAAAAATTCTTTGTCTTCACAATATACACCGGCTAGCATTCAGTGTTTTGAATCGTACATATTGGGGACGTTCTGAAACAGGTTATTTAATAATTCTGTTTTTCGCGTCTTATTTCTTTCCAGATTTGTGGATTCGTGTGTATTGTTACGTAAGAAGTACACAGTCCGTTGCCTAATAAAAGGTTATCAAATATATACATAAGTTCGATCAATATGAAAGCTAATCCTAAGTTCGAGGACACTAATAAGTTAGCTCAAGACATATCAGGCATGATCTTAATAGATGTGAATGAGAACTCTAGCGTATCAGACTCAAATTGGTGTATTAAGACTGAAAAAGACTTGGCATCTATGGGGTTCTCATTAACTAATACGGTTGGTGCCTATACAAAACTAATATTTATAACACTATATTTATTATGATAATAAACGTGCTCACCATCTCACTAAATGCCGCAGATGATTGAATTAATTTGGAAGACCTTAAAAAATATCTACTTCAATTAACTGAAGCAAATTTGAGATCCCGAAAAGAAAATTAAAAATAATAATTTCGATGTGAACTTCAATACCAAAGATTCCCAAGCCAGAACCACGCAGCAAGGCGTTTACCACGCAACTTAAAATATCAACAAGACTGAATTATAATGTAACACGCGGCTCCGTGTTACAACCCAACGAAGATCAATTTTTACAAACGCTGTGCTCTTTAAGGTCAAATATTCTAACTCTGTCCTTAAACAATATTTCCCTTAGCTGTGATTTTAGGAACAATCCTTTCTAGTCTCAAGCAGTTTTAACCGATATTTCTTAAACTGAAATTTTATGTGTAATTAATAGTGTTTTTATAAAAAGAACAGAACCGCGCTGGGAACGAAAAAAACACGCGGTGGACTATTGGTCATAGTGAACTTATTCCTATTAGTTTGACGATTTGGATTATCCGAACTTCAGAGAACAATATATTAATATCATGTACTGAGATAGAATCGTTACAAACGGTGATCTTAACACTTGTGAGTTGTGTCATTGAAGTCCTTAAACGATTTACATTCTTTTTATAGTGATAACCTTTAACGATGACTTTTTCCATGTATCATTTGTTTTAAATCGATGGCATAAATGTTGAGCAATTCAGACCTTTGTACGCGAATAACTGATTGAGCATAAAACAATTTTCTATGATAAACTTAAATCACTTTTATTTTTGACGTCTAGAAGACGGACAATTTAGCTTAATTGTGAAAGACATTTAAATCATATTTTTGCATAAAAACCATTTTTACAGCTGACAAACATATATTCAATTTAGACTAACTGAGATTAGTGTTTAAGATATAATTTTACATTAAAAAATCTGTATTATTGCCATCCAACTCCTTCAATCCAGATTAACAGTGAATTATATTTATGTGCTACATTGGTGTAATATATACATGAAACCTTTCTTCGGCCTTCTAATATTAACCATCTGAAAAGGAACAGACTGATTGAATGCTCGGGTACTAATAATAGCAACCATTGATAAGTAGTAGGGGTACAAAATCAGGAACGAGAAAGGAATAGCGAAAAGTACCCCTACAATAAAACCATCAAAGATAAGTCAAAAACTTCGACAATGTGTACAAAGGTAAATTCCAAAAAAATGCAATATTTAAAAAAAACCAAAACATTGTTTAATGAAACCAACCATAACATCAAGTGTCTAAAAATAAAATTTAGTTTATTTTTATATGAGGAGTTAATTAATTACAAACGAATTAATTAACCTCCACACACTCTAAACCACAGAGCTTCTTTTAATGCTGTAACGACACAAATTAATGGCCGACATATTACGTAAATTAAATTCAATTTTATTTACGTTGCACCAATAAGAAAAAAGCGAAACTTGCCGTTTTAACCAATAGTGTTCCAGTAGGCATGGTATGCTTTTTAAGCACGGCAATTTACCATGCAAGTCAGTTGTGGCATTTGCATTCTACCTGCTTCACGCGTGTGCGTTCTGTCGGCTGTCAATACCTACGCTGGTGATTTGATAGTTTCACCAACAACTAACTACATCCGTGACTCATCTTGTTGCGGTATACCCGGAGAGACGAGCCAATTAAGTGCAGAACCTGCAGGACGCTATCCACATCGTGATTACAGCTCAACCACGGGAGCGACAACTCAACCAGAGTCCACCCAAGGCTCTAGGACATCTTCACACTCTGAAGACTTCAAGAGAACGCATTACCAGGCCCTCTTAAGGGCCCCCTATCAGTAACTAATCTCTATTCAGAGCACCTTAACCGAGTTTGTAACGTCGTACGGCATTTACTTAAAGCCGGGGCGTTTACAAAATTGGCGACCGCGCCAGGATATTGATTGTTCTGATTTTGTTTGGTCTAAATAAAATTGACTTCCTTTTTTTTATTTGGGATAAATAGATTGACATTTGTGTTTTCTTTACCCTGATCGTGGTTTTTTGGGAATTCTGTTGGGTACATATTCGAGGATTTGTGGTGAATTTTTTTGGGGGGTATAATAATAATAATACGGGGCATCAGTTCGTCTTTCATACGTACAAAACGGCACCGTACGTACTGGACACGCTAAATTGCGGATAATTTCAATTTTTGGAAGAAGTTACTGTTCTGCGCTCATTCAACTGTGGAAAATAATAATACATTGGCATCAAAGGCCAACGGGGCCTCTGTTCATCTTTCCTACGTACTAAACGGCACCGTACGTACTCGACAGACTCAATTGCGGATTTTTCGAAGAAGTTACTTCGTGCTTTTGTTCTGCGCTCATCCAACTGTGGAAGCTGTTTGTGGGTAAGCGTTTCGTTAAAGTATATTTATACATTTTCATATTGCTTATAAATTTATGCTTTTAAGATCCCGTAAGATTGTTAAAATGTCAGGTCCAATTTTAGATATTGATGTTCCTGTTTGGGATGGAGATAGTGAGCTATTCTTTATGCGCGTAGACTCCGCTTTCTCCCCGTTTCCTGATTATGACAGTCATCAAAAACTGTCGAAGGTTTTTGCTAAACTACCTTCTGAATTGCAGCGACGGATTTATCCTAAGCTTGAGGCCATTAGGAAGCTACCTAATCCCATTTTGGGCCTACAAAACGAGGTAGAATCCTTGCTTGGACCCACGGAAACTGAGCAGATAATAAACAAATATGCGCAGTTAGACATGCCAAATCTTGGCCCCATCGAAATAATGAGGGAATTACGGAAACGTTGGTATAAAACCAACATTTCTGACCATGAGGCTAAGGTTGTTTTTATTAACAATCTTCCCCAAACATTAAAACTCTTTGCCAGACAGCTCCCCAACACTCTCTATATAGATGACTTATCTGAGAGATGTGAGTTAGAATATAGGGTTTTGGAACCCAAAGTGAATCCATCATCCTTTTCTTCACCCCCGCAAGATGATAGACTCTCCTCTTTAGAGAGAACAGTGGCGAACATGGCCAAAGTTCTAGAAGGATTGGCCATTACCAAATCCGAGATAAATCAAGTGAATGCTCGACCAAAATTCGTTTCCAAGTCAAATTATAATGGTAGGCGGCGATCGAGATCTCCGCAATCCTCTTAATAAATATGCTCCAAAGAACTGGTGTTATAACCACCAGAAGTATTTTATGCTTGCCAAGTTTGTCTTTGTCGTTCCGAAGAATTTCCGAATGAGTGCCAATTTCCACAGCTGACGGAGAGGACAACAGACCGCAGGCACAAGGGTGCATCAGTATCGGGAAACGTCTGGCGCAGGAAGTAGAAGACCGTACTTTCTGCACATCAACGGCATCAACGGCGCTACAGGGAAGAAGCCAACTACAATCCGACATCCCTGTCGACTCTTTTCGTCCACGCCGAATTTTTCACATAGAGAACCAAACAGACAATGCCGGTCGCAATCACCAGCCTACTTGTTTGCATGACCCGGCCAAACAGCCCAACGAACTTCTGCACCTTCTTGATTTCAAAACTGGCGAAGAGTTCATCGTAGACACAGGTGCGGCAGTCTCAGTTCTCAAAGGTGATTCAATGGCCGAGATGTCGCTAGGCGTTCTTCTCGCAACAGCTACAGGCGAGCCCATACCAACATATGGCTGCCGGTACCGCACACTCAACATAGGTCTACGACGTGAATTTTCCCACAACTTCATCATTGCGAAGGTCTCACATAATATAATAGGCCTTGATTTCCTTCTAAAATTTCGGCTCATTGTTGATCTTGCCAATCAAAAGATCATCGACCCCTCCACAGGACTTTCAGCAAAATTTTTTGGACACTTGCCTCCGAGCGTATGGAGTTACAGGTCATTCAGCTTCGACACCCAGTGCATCATTCTGCAGAGATATCAGCAGCTCTTCGAAAATACAAATTGCTTTCGATCCTTAACAAGTCCGAGCTACGAGTCTCCAACACGATGCATCATATCGTCACAGAAGGACAACCTATTGCACTCAAGAAGCGACCACTGGCTCCTGCTAAGCTGAAAGCTGCCCAAGAAGAATTCTCAAGGCTTTTGGAAGAGGGAATCATCAGACCATCGAAAAGTTCATGGGCGTCACCACTGCACTTAGTCTCTAAATCAAACGGATCGTACAGAGCCTGTGGAGACTACCGTAAGCTAAATTCAGTGACAAAATCTGATGCATATCCTATTCCAAATATCAACACTTTACTTGAAAAACTCAACGGCAGCAATTTCTTCTCAGTGATTGACCTCAGACAAGCATACCATCACATACCGGTAGCACCAAAGGATATCGAGAAAACTGCAGTCATCACTCCATTTGGCCTTTTTGAATATCTTTATATGCCTTTTGTACTTAAGTGTGCTACTCAGACATTTCAAAGATTCATAGACAACATACTTCGCGACGACTCTGCTTATTGTATGTCATATCTCGATGACATTATGGTATTCAGTCCAGATCTAGAATCTCATGCAAAACATCTACGAAATGTCCTCTCACGCTTATCCAACCACGGACTCAAGATCAACTGTGACAAGACGCAGATTGCAGCTTCATCCGTCGACTTCTTAGGGCATCGTATCACGGCCCAAGGTATTCAACCGTTGCCGTCAAAGACGAATGCAATCAAGAATATCAAGTCACCAAGGACTTTGAGCGATTTGCAGAAAATCCTGGGAGTACTAAACTATTATCGCAAGTTCCTTCCAGGCCTTTCAAAACAACTTTATCCTTTGTGCAGGCACCTGCGGAACCGAAAAGGACTTTGCAAGAATTCCATCATTGCTTGGTCATCCGAAGACGAGGAATTACTTCGACTTGCCATCAACTCGTTAGCAAATGCCACAATGCTAACGCATCCAGATTTTGAAAAGCCATTTCTACTCACGACAGATGCTTCTGAATTCGCTATTGGAGCCACTTTGGAACAAGAGATCGACGGAGTTCGGAAGCCTATCAGTTTCTACTCGCGTACTCTCCAACCAGTAGAAACGAGGTACGACACTTTCGGCCGAGAACTTCTCGCTATCCACGACGCAGTGCGCCATTTTATCAGCATCATTGGCAGTAGCAGATTTGTTGTTTTCACAGATCATGCACCACTAGTTAGCGCACTTCGAAACGCAACTTCATCTATCGCCAAGTACCCTGCCAGAGTGGAAAGACAGCTTTCTCGTCTAAGCGAATGGCAATTTGACGTCTTTCACGTCAAGGGCAAACAGACCTTCATTGCAGATGCTCTGTCCAGGCCAGACGTCTCTCTACAATCACCTTCGCCGTAACCAATTACTGTCAACCCAGGAAGCCAAGCGACTGTCCGACTTCTTACAGATCGTTTCTGGGGTCACAGACTTAGGCAGAATGTTAAACGATGGGTCTCAGAGTGTGCTATTTGTCAGAAAAACAAGATCACACGACACACTCGTTCTAAGTTGCAACATTTTCGATCTACTTCTCGCCTAGCCATCGTCCACATCGACATAGTTCATCTGACAAAGGTTCAAGGTTTCAGCTACCTTCTAACTATGATCGATAGATTTACACGGTGGCCTGCGGCATTACCTCTTGGGACCATTTCTGCAGACGATGTAACTAACGGTTTTATCTCTGCATGGATATCCAATTATGGTGTTTCCAATGAGGTCATCACGGACAGAGGCACTTGCTTCTCATCTGATCGTTTCAAAACCACCTTACGGTACATGAGATGCATCTTACGCCAGACGACTGCCTACCATCCCCAAGCTAATGGCATGGTAGAGAGAATGCATAGGGAACTCAAAGCTGCTTTAGCATCCTCGTCCATTAATGGCAACTGGGTCGATGCACTACCTTTAGTTCTGCTGGCCATGCGTTCCCGTACTCGTGAATCCATTAAAACGTCTGCGTCACAACTCTTGTATGGCATGGATCTACGCCTGCCTAGTCAGCTCCCACGTCTACTACCGGCACAAGATGACCCACAAAACGAAGCTACCCGCCTTCGACTTCATTTCGGTAACATGTCCGAACAGCAGCCGAGACACACGCCTCGTCCAGTCTTCGTTCACCCACAGCTCCACAGCTGCAAGAGAGTACTCGTTCGCAACAATAATGCTGTTGCACCACTACAACCAAAGTATCGCGGTCCTTACCCGATTTTACTAAGACAGCCAAAATACTTCATCATTATGCAAGGCGCTACACCGACATCAGTAAGCATAGACAGGTTGAAACCGTTTATCGAACCACCTGATCCTGAGAGCGTTCAACCTTCTACACACGTCTCAGGCTCCGTCTGCCCACAATCTCAACCTGCTTTGTATAACGCGTAATTAATTTTTTTAAAACATTAACATTTAACTATAAAAATTTTTTTAACCTTACGTTAATTTTAGTATTTGTCTCACGTGGCATAACCAGCTGTTCTTAGCTAACAATTGTGTAGCATTTTTGAACAGTTCTTTGGTATTATGCCATCTCTGAGGCAATGTTCGTGTACATATTTTTATGCAATTACCTTTGATTTTAATGTATATATTTTTACATTATAATGTATTTCTCACACATGACATTACACTGCCTATTTTGGTATGACCAGCTACTTAGAGCTAACGCTTTCGTGTAGCAACACTAAGTAGTGATCAGCTTCATATCATGGTACAGGCCACTTTCAATGCATATCTCAACTTTATCAATGGCACAAAGACCACTCTACAAATGTCATGACCACAACGTCGAGAACTCTAGCTCCTTTGGTCGTATACAAACACATTGACAACGATCCAACCTGCTTAGGTTTTAACTTAAACCTGGCAAATTCAGAGGCGATTTACCTCGAAATCTTCACGCTGCGGCTCCCAAAACTTACACTGCTCTATTTTGCCTCACGTGGTATGACCGACCACTAGAGCTAACAATTTGTGTAGCAATTCCTAGTGGTTACCTGGCATCATATCATTGTTGAAGCAACCAACAAGCATATTTAAGCCCAGCACTTATGGTTCATCATATTTTTGCTTAACTTGGTTCGAACTCTGACATGCATTTCTTATATAGCATCGCAGAGAGGAATTTTTTTTCCTTTTTTTTAGAAAGGAAAGTGTTGTAACGACACAAATTAATGGACGACATATTACGTAAATTAAATTCAATTTTATTTACGTTGCACCAATAAGAAAAAAGCGGAACTTGCCGTTCTAACCAATAGTGTTCCAGTAGGCATGGCATGCTATTTAAGCACGGCAATTTACCATGCAAATCAGTTGTGGCATTTGCATTCTACCTGCTTCACGCGTGTGCGTTCTGTCGGCTGTCAATACCTACGCTGGTGATTTGATAGTTTCACCAACAACTAACTACATCCGTGACTCATCTTGTTGCGGTATACCCGGAGAGACGAGCCAATTAAGTGCAGAACCTGCAGGACGCTATCCACATCGTGATTACAGCTCAACCACGGGAGCGACAACTCAACCAGAGTCCACCCAAGGCTCTAGGACATCTTCACACTCTGAAGACTTCAAGAGAACGCATTACCAGGCCCTCTTAAGGGCCCCTCTATCAGTAACTAATCTCTATTCAGAGCACATTTACTTGAAGCTGTGGCGTTTACAATGCTAATGTATGTGCCGATCCTCGGTCGCGCTCAAAGGAGGGCATTGTGAGAGATTTTTTTTAAATTAATGCATTTTATGACAAATCATTTTATCGTTATCACAATTCGAATTAACTTAAGGTTATGCGATATTTTATATTTTTAGACTGACATGATTGATAAACCAATATCTTTTTAGCAAATTGCTTTAATGATTCTGAATACATTTTCTAGTTCCTTTATACTGCAGACGCTCCAACCGTATTAGCTAATGAGAGCCCCATAGACGCAAAGTCATATTTAGTCTTTGTGTGCCTATAGGAGTCTGAAGAGATAGTTTTCTCGTCCATATCTATTAAGTTCATGTCTACAATTTCTTGAACCAAATTTTCAGTGTCCCAAAATTTAATATTAGCCTCCATGTTAATCACAATTAATTAATTAATTGATCTAGTAAAAGGCGAAGCACTATGTACTTCTTTCGCAACACTTCATCCGAATATATAACCTGAAAAGAGATTAGACGCGATAAACAGAATTATTAAATCACCTGTTCCTGAATGATCCCAATATGTATAAATGAAAACGTAAATTCATTGATTAAGGCTTATATTATGAAGGTCAAAATATATAAAAAAAACTGAGAAATTAAATTGTAAATGAAGCTTGGTAGAAAAAATCAAGCCAGACAGTCAAAGAATACAGAAAGCTCGAATTACACACAATTCAAAAGTATATGTACCGCAAAGTATTTAAACAAAGAATTTTCTAGAAATTAAACAAATATTTTCTTTTTTTAATAATATTCGTTTCAATCAGCCGCGGTGGTTTAAATTTATTTATAATTTTCACTTTAATTTTGTCCAAGGAAGTATCTTACTCTACAATACTATGGCTTGACAGGTAAAAATATCATATTTATGTATCAGGAGTTGAATTTAAGGGAAATCTGAAATAAGAGTTATAAATAATAAGGTGCTCAAATCAATCAAAATGTGATCCTGTATTCATACCTGAATGACATTTAAACGTAGATGTTAGGTAACTTCATTTGAGTTAGAATTGTCCCTAAGTTCGAAACGGTTCATATAGATTGGTAAATAATACATGCGACCGACTATATTCATTTTGATATTATATATATCATCATTATCAAATGAAAGGTGTGATAAGAAAAATGTACTAGGATATGCTTCGCATCGTTAATTAAAGATTGAAACTGATAGATAAGCCTTTGCTAAATGCCAGTTTGATCTAATGCTGTATTTTATTTTTCTTCGATAATATTTACAGTATCAAGATTACGCACCAGTTATTTTATTTTATAAAATATTTTAGAAAAGGAGTATGTAATACAGTCAAAGAATACAGAAAGCTCGAATTAAACATAATTCAAAAGTATATGTACCGCAAAGTATTTAAACAAAGTATGTTCTAGAAATTAAACGAATATTTTCTTTTTTTAATAATATTGGATTCAATCAGCCGTGGTGGTTCAAATTTATTTATAATTGTCACTTTAATTTTGTCCAAGGTAGTATTTTACTCTACAATACTATGGCTTGACAGGTAAAAATATCATGGTTATATATCAGGAGTTGAATTTAAGGGAAATCTGAAATAAGAGTTAAAAATAATAAGGTGCTCAAATCAATCAAAATGTTGCTGAAGGTATTAAGATTGCAACAATGGTTCATTGATATTCAAGATTATATTATCCATTACTTCAGTTACTACAGTGGTACCTCGAGATACGAGCAGCCTATCATACGAGATTTTTGAGATATGAGCCGGAGCTCGAGCCATATTTTCGTTCAAGATACGAACCCAAATTCGAGATACAAGCCGTCTTTCCGGAGCGTCCGCTAGTTGGCGCGTAGGGTCGAGCATCATCCGAGAGAATCTCTCGCTCAATCGCACGTGTTACCTGCTTGAATCGATGTGTATCTTGTGAGCCGTACTCTTTTCGTTTGATTTTTGCGTAATTACTTAATTTTTTGTGTGTTATCTTGGGCCGAGGAAAGTAAGTGTTAAGGACAATGGTGACAGGAAGAAGAGAATGATGTCGATAGAACTAAAGCAAGAAATAATTGAAAAACATGAGCGTGGCGTACGAGTGATTGATCTCGCAAAGATCTATGATCGTAGTACATTGACAATTTGTACGATATGAAAGCAGAAGGTTGCCATCAAGTGTGCTACACCAGCAAAAGGAGCCACAATTCTTTCCCAATTAAGGACAAATATTCACGAGGAAATGGAGAAGCTTCTGCTTGTGTGGGTGAAAGAGATGGTGTTGGCAGGATATACACTGACGGAGACGGTAATATGCGAGAAGGCTCGGAGTATTTATGCTGACATAGTGAAGAAAAAGGAACCAACTTCTAAAGAGGCATCAGAAGAAGCGTTTAAGGCAAGCCATGGCTGGTTTTATAATTTTAAGAAGAGAACCGGCATAAATTCAGTAGTGAGGCACGGCGAATGCGGACTTGAAAGCAGCCAATACGCACATCCAAAAGTTCGCTGCGCTTGTTGCTGCTGTTGTTGTTGTTGTTTTTTATTTGTTAATTATACATGTTTGTTTGTTATTTTTAAAAAAATCATTAGTCATAATTTACACTGGGTTGGGGATTTTTCATAGTTCCTGAACGAATTAAATCGAATTAAATTATTTTAAATGGGAGAAATTCGTTTGAGATACGAGCCGATTAACTTACGAGATCGGTTCTGGAAAGAATTAAACTCTTATCTCTAGGTACCACTGTGTTGGAATGTCAGTCATTGGTCTTGGATCTTTGTTTTTGTTTGGAGTTTGTGTTGTTGCATTTTAACCGAAATATGTTGAGAGGTTAATACTTTAGTTGTGAATAAAAGCCAATAAGTCTTATGAGTTTACAGAGTGCATAAGGGTGGAGATAGAAATAGTTCAAGGCTCGATTTGGTGCTTAAATTTGGTGGATCGCATAAACTTATGCATCAGATTTTCTGATGTATATTTGAGCTCAGACAATTTAAATTTTTTACTTGTGATAATATTCGTAAAGTGTGTGCATTGAGCGGTCATTAGTATGCAAGATATGCGTTTGCCAGATTTGCAAACTAGTAGTATAAAATCTGCATAGACTTACTGTTCACGTAAATATCTTTCCTGATTTTATTGATTTTCTTCATAATTATTAGAAAATCGCTTAGCTAATGTTCTTTTTAATGTGAATAATTTTCTCTGACTTTATGCAATACCTGAACTCTTCTCTAATACTATAGTTTTTGTTTAATTTCTCCTTAAATGATTGTTGTTAGTGCGCCAGCTTTTTAAATAGCTTAATTATATGTTGAACGAATGGTAGTACATTATTGATAATGTGAGGTTTTGTTTTTGCGTTGATTCGTCATGAGCTTGCTTTATACGTAGATAATAATCTTATATTTATTTATAATTGTTTGTATTGAACATATTGCTATCGTGTATAATAAGTAGCCAGTTAGTAAGTCTAAGCTCTGTGAATAAATCTATTATTGTTGTTGCATTGATTTGTTTTGTGCAAAGTTATTAGATACTTTTTGTGACGGAGAATAAATTATATATATATATATATATATATATATATATATATATATATATATATATATAATTGTGGATTAGGTGTTTCCCACCTAGAAGCAAATTAGTTAAAATATGGCCAGCAGGATAAACCAAAGACAAAATGAACGGAAAGTATAATCTCGTAAATATTCGTTTCGTGCTTACTGGTGACCCATCAGTAGGAACCGGCATTATGCCGAAAAAAGAGGATGGGAAAATCTCATAAACAGATGTGTAAACCTGCTATAGTGAAGCTTACATCATAAAACGTAAACACCAATCCCATTGTATTTAACCAGTCGTCGAACAACATAACAAAACTACCATCAGCCGCAACGCACTGACGCGTTTGGACCTTCCTTGATCATCATCAGAGTACGACGGCAAACTGACTATCGAGGATCAAACAGCATTGAATATATTTGGAAATCAAATTTAGATATGCGGCTCTCACCTCTAGCAGTCTTGCATACATTGAACTTGACTGTAAATGCCGGCTGCACAATTTCTATGCAGTCACGAACATTAACTGTTTGCAGCTTTCGCCACATATACATATATAGGCAATGCAATTTAAACAATAATTGATTGCGCGGGTGGTGGTAACAATTCTTTAAATCAAGTTTGCGAGCTTGAGTCACCATCCTATTACGGTTACCATTCGTCGAACTACATAATTGTCGTTAAGCTGCATCAGACAGTAGTTTTCGACCTTCTGATGATCATGTCAGTAGTACGACGGAAACTGACCATCGAGGATCAAACGGCACTGGAATATATATGGATATCAAATTTAGATATGCGGCTCTTCACCTCTTAGCAGTCCTCGATAGTCAGTTTGCCGTCGTACTCTGGATGATGATCAAGGAAGGTCGAAACGCGCCAGTGCGTTGCGGCTGGCGGTAGTTTTGTTAAGGTTGTTCGACCGACTCACAAATACAATGGGATCGTGTATACTTCAAGCTCGCAAACTTGATTTAAAGAATCATAAAACGTCTTTGACACAGCGACTTCAAAGCTAACTCACTGTAATATATATACTAAAACAGTAACGGGTACCAAAACTATGATAATTGTGTTTGTACCCGATATCAAAAATATGTTTGCATGAAGACATGGGTCAAAATTTTCTGTTAAACTAACCCAGTTACAGGGAACATATGCGCCCTTTGCTACTATCTTAACGTTAAGCTATTGTTAAATTATTTTTTTGTATGAGTATTAATTAATGTTTAAAATTGATGGATGTGGCTATTAGATACTCGGCTTGGTATAATTGAAGCAGAATGCCGTCTTGATGAAGATGGGATCGAGTTATCAATAAGATTGCAGCTTTGGTTTTGATTAAATTGATGCAGTATTTACAGCACTGAACCAGGATAAGTGCATCAAACAGATGGGCGCAGATAGAAGTAGATTTGATAGATAGCATAACGTTACTTAGCGATTCTCGGATGTGGAAGGTTTTGCATTGCTTGATAAACAAATTGGCTAAATTGACGCTTGATTGCTCTATTGTTTGTTTAAATTTGGTTTTCCTGTCAACTGTCAGTACATTCTAAACTTTGACATGTATAGTCCTGCACTGCAGTATTCCCATTTGCATAATAAGCTTTCTTTATGGCTGGAAACCTCTGGAAAAATTAATTTCTATTTTATTATTTGGTTACTTCAATCTACCACAGACTAAAACGCTATCGTATACTTGTCCAGAAGTTGTGTGCTTTTTGACAGGACCAATTGAAATTTCAGGGCACAATTTCTAAATAAAGATTCTGTGATTAGAAAAATCCAGAATCTAACTATAATTGACCAAAGTTGAATAATTTTGAAGTTTTCCTTTTTACCAAAGTTTTTTATTTTATTTTTGGTATTTGTTAACACTGGAGTAATCAATTTAATTTAGAACGACCATTTACCATCTTAACAACAAGTTCCCTTAGCGTGCATTTACAAATTTTCCAAATTTTATAAACTGTTATATGCATATATATATATATATATATATATATATATATATATAGAGTGGGCTGCTCTGATTTATCCAGAACTCTCAGACATAGAATTCAGATCCTTACTCATAGTTCTGCAAAAGCTTGTACATTCTTCAGGTTTAGGTGCACGATGTACCTGTCTCCTTGACAGATGGTTCCTAATTAGTTTCGTCATCATGAAAGCTTGAACAAGACATGGACTATCTACTGAAAATTTTTGGGTGTAAATTTTTGCCGACTCATTGAAAATGTTTTGCAAAAAATACAGGAAATGTTTGAAACCTTACTTCAGAAATCTAAATTTATTTTAGACTCACTACCTATTAGAATTTTGTTAAGTTTAAGTCTTCAATAACTTACTTTGCACATGCACTTAGGCACATATAAATGTGCATACGTATATATAGATATATATATGATGCATATATATATATATATATATATATATATATAGTAGAATCAACCACATTCCTTCTATTTCACTTGAAGTAAATACCGTTAGTGAGTCTAAAATAGACTTAAATAGATTTTTCTCGAATGAAGCTTACAGATTTCCTACAATTTTTGTTTTGATAGTTATGAACATCAAGGCATTACAAGTTAAGTTGTGATGCCTGAAATGAAGTACCAGAAGGATATTAAGCAATCAGGTATTACACTTCGTTTTAAAGCCTTCATGATGACGGGACCAGTTAGAACCCATTCATCAAGGACATGAGAAACTTTTATTTTTTGCAGAACGAGGATTGCAAATCTGAAAGCCACTTTCTTCAAATATGGTTACAGCACACTAAAGGTTAGCACTGTGCATCATCGATCCTTCAATAAATAACTATTTCACCTTTGTTGATTAATAGTTTCCAAAAAAGATGTCAATTCCACCACATATCCTGCGTTTTCATATACAAAAGTGAACTTACACATACATAGAAAACCAATTGAAATCATATGCCCAGTAGTTAGTCATATATCCCATTCTGACTCAAAATATTCTCAATAAAGCACAATGTTGTTTTATAGCATTTTAAATATTTAGATTAAAATATCGCCACTTCTACTTGAAGCAAGCTATATTGAGTTTTTTTATTTATTCGCTTCGAGTATAAATAGCCAAAATAGATAATGTTTTAAAAGGCAAACGGCTAAAAGGGGAATTTCAAACATCGTGCATTTGATTTCTAACTATTTCTTGGTGTTTATGCAGAATTTTAATTGAAAAGGTGTGGTTAAAATACACTATGTAGTGATTTTCAAGTTGTCAGGAAAAAAAATATTTAAACCTTCCAAAAAATGGGACAGTTATTAATGTTTTAAAAGGCAAACGGCTTAAAGGAGAATTTCAAACATCGTGTATTTGATTTCTATTTCTTGGTATTTATACTGAATTTTAATTGGAAAAGTGTGGTTAAAGTACACTATGTAGTGATTTTCAAGTTGTCAGGAAAAAAATAGAATAAAATGTTTAAACTTTCCAAAAAACAAATGGGAAAATAGTACATGTTTTAAAAGGCAAACGGCTTAAAGGGGAATTTCAAACATCGTGTATTTGATTTCTAACTATTTCTTGGTGTTTATGCTGAATTTTAATTGGAAAAGTGTGATTAAAGTACACTATGTAGTGATTTTCAAGCTTTCAGGAGAACAAATAATATAAATATTTAAACCTTCCAAAAAACAAATGGGAAAAACTACACAAAATTTTGGTTGTGTTTTTTCACTAAGTTAATATATACACGTATATATTATTTTATATATATATATCATTGTATATATGTATTTTCAGATTTATTCGTCTATGTTTATGCATAAGATTATTTATTAATCTTTCTTTTCATTTATATGTTTATGAATAATAATAATATATATATAATATCAAGTCGAAGGTTAATGCGTTTGTTTTTTTATCCATATATGTTTGGATTATGCAAAATGCTAGCATAAATACAATGTTTATTGTTGAAGGTTTAATCAACATTTTTATTCATTTGAACAGGTATCTCGTTTTTGTGTAATGTTCTCAATACGCAATAAATATTATTTTTAATTTTGAGATAAAATTTTAATATATAAATTTATGTAGGCAATACGAAAATAAATAATATAATTCTATCGAAATTTTCATAAAGCTAAAGTTTTTCAAACATATGTGACCTGAATATTGAGTACCTACACAGATTATGTAAGTCGATTGTAAAGGCGGTGACAATTTTAAAGAATACAAAAAGAAATATAATAAGAAAACACAAATATATATATATATATATATATATATATATATATGTAAAGGCACCTACACACAGACACACGCAGACACATACGCATGTACACTTACTAATAAGAACAAACAAGAAATAGAAGAAAACCGAGTCAGACTAGTTGCCACACACATAATCAAATAAAAATCCAGGATGTACATAAATAAAAGAATTTAAAGTGACGTTTTGTACTCTCGAAATAAATGTCGATTAGCCACTTTGTTATATATATAATGAAAGTGATCTCCGTTATATTTCTCTAAAGTTAGTTTTGGAAAAAAAACCGGAATTCTTAAACGTATGATATATTATTGTTTAAATAATAGATAAAAAACAACGTAATTTAATACTGCTTTAATAAAAATTGCAATTGTGATGTGCACACTCTAAATTTACATAAAAAATAATTTAGATCAAGGTTGTGATCGTGATATAAACACCAAACCCATTATATGCATACATTTGTATAATTTAGAAAAGGAAATTTATTCAGTAGACCGGTCTTTATAGCTTCACACTTTATTCCAAATAATTTTCTGTTCAGCCATTTGTTTTGTAAGTAATCTAATCGGAAAATCCTCCAGGTGATTTTCAGTGCACGAAACGACATGAGTTACGTACTGCGGAATTTACCAGTTGTACGATCTTAATCCGTGCGTGTGTGTACTTGCCTCTTAATATGTATTTTCCGTTTCGCGTTCATTATATATATATATATATATATATATATATATAACCTAAATAGATTCACAGTACCTTTTCATTTGCAAAAATAAAAAGGAATCTTATCAGATACAAAAACCGCTTCTTTCTCATTTTCTTCTCACGTGTCTACAAATGAACATCTCATTATATATAAATTGAAAGCCAAAACAAGATAGACAAATGTTAACATGGAGAGAGTGTGAAATAAGGGAACAACCAATCAATTGCGGCGTTACCTCAATGACTGAACATGCTTATTGTCTTTGCATAAATCGGACCACAAAAACATTCTACATAAACATCCAATTCAAAGAGGATGCAGTTTCCTAAATTGCAAAAAAGAAAGTTAAAGCGGCACTAACACACACATTTAATGCCGCTAAACTACGAGTGTTATTTAAGGTTACACACTGGCCAGCAACCAAAGGTAACACTCGTTAATATCAAAATTAAATATTATTTACCAATACACATCCGCAAGTTATCGACCAGATGGCTAATTACTCGAAAGAGAACATTGTAACTTAAACTCCTGTTTTAAAATAAATGGTGAATATACGTCAGCAATTGCGCAACACATTGTTGAAACCTCACACATATGTTCTTCTGACGTAGAGTTTAAAATAATTTTTAACCACAATACAAAAGGGAATTAGCCACATATGAAGCTTTATGGATGAACAAATTGCTGCAAAATGAAGAAGCATATTCAGACATTGAGCTTGAACTGATAGCGACACACGAAATTGATTGGTTGTTCCCTTATTTTACACTCTCTTCACGCTTAAATTTTTCTATCTTGTTTTGCCTTTCAGTTTATATATAAAGAGATGTTCATTTGTAGATACTTGAGAAGAAAACAAAAATATCTTCATTTTTGAACATGGAAAAGTTACTATGATTTTCATTAAGGCTCACATTCCAAAAGAATAAATTAATCACTTTGCTTTTAATATTTAGTACACGAAGTATCAGATTTTTAAGTGGAGTAGAGTTCTGGCGAAAAAGATGTAACCAATTTTAATATCATTGTTAAACCTGCTTTATACTAAACTTATGTAGCAACACGCAATATAATTATGGCTGGAAATGCCTTAATTTCATTACATTAATACTAAATGAAATTAAACCTTCTGTGCATTATGTGCATTAAGTGAATACATTCTCAAATTTCAAACTCAGAACATCTTTTTGAATCGATGCACCACTCGGTCTGACATGTCTTTGCTAACGGAACACAGGGAGCCCTAAACCACGACCAATATTTACGAAAATATTGGCTTCGTCCTACTTCATTTGCCGCTGTACCAGCTATGGAGGCAGATTACGTCGATTAGGGTACTGTCTGATAAGGCCACTTACAGTTTGGCTGTTCTGATTACTAATGAATTTCCGAAGGAGGTAGACCAGCGCCCTCATAGATAAATACTGTTAGCAAAAATTAGTTACGCCGAACCGTAACCTTCCTAACCAAGAGTCACTTGCGTGTGGGCCAATGTGTATGAATGTATTGATAAATCAGTCCAGTTGGGAGGACTGGTGCATTATGCTTTATAGGCATAGGCCTCTCAGCTATTTAGGCCTAGGTCTCCGTGTTTGTGTTGTGGAGCTATATATGTAGACATCCACATACACACGCATATATAAATATATATATATATATATATATATATATATATATATATATATAAGCATAATTATATTGTATTTGAAGATCTTCAATGCACTATTAGGCAATTCTTTAAATAAAGTTTGTGTGCTTGAGATAAACCCTTATTCGTTGCATTTAATCAGTCGCACAAAATGGCAAGACCTGTGCCCGTCGCACGTACTAACGCGTTTCAGTTGTCGATATTTATTATCGGAGAATGAATGCAAATTGAATGGTGAAGATCAAACCGCAGTGAACATTTAAAGTATGGAAAATCATAAATGTGCCTCCCACGCAACCAACCTGTGTTTGGCGAAAATTGTAGAAATGTCATGTTCATAATTGTATAGCGATTGTGCAGCCTATATTTCCAGTCAATTATACAAGACTACTAGGGGTAAAAGATGCATATCTAATTTTCGATACCGTATACATGCATTTCAGTTTAACCATCGCTAGTCGGTTTGCCGTCGTGAAATGATTATAAACTTTGAATGTCGAAAAGCGTCATAACGCGCGACTGTCGGTAGATTTGTTTTGTTGGGTGATTGGCTAATTACAATATAATAGGTGTTTAGCTCAATCTCGCAAATTGTATTTAAAGTATTTTAAAAGCCTACTGCACAAGGAATGATTGCTTGATATGAATCTAGTTGGGAATGCAAGCTTTAATATAATTCATAATATCATTTTCCTCAATTATTTGCAAATGAATTATTTTTAGACATGATGGGCTCCCAATAAGGACGAAACCGGTCTACTGGGTGAATTGCCTTTTCTACACTATACAATTCTTAGTTTATACTGACATATGTAAGTAATTAATTGGTAAAGTTCTTATATCAAGATCGTAACCTTGATAAGAATAATTATTATCACAGCCCGCTCAACCAATGTTTGTTTAATTATATAGATGTTCATTTCAAAACCACTTCCACATTTAGTGTGGTGTCTGTTCGGTAATGACAGGTTTAAGATGGTTAGTTGGAACTTTTGGTCTAAATAGAGGCCATATGAGCTCCACCTAAAGGAAAAATAGATTAACCAAGCCAAATTATTAAGTATATATCTGAAAATTGTGTGTAGTGAAATGTGCAGCAAGGTGGCTCAGTGGTTAGATCATCAGATTCCGAAGCAGACGTGCTCAGATTCGAGCCCTCTTCGCGGCAAATTCTGGACAGTACATGATGAGTTCCCAATAAGAACGAAAACGGTTTACTGGATGAATTGCCTTTTCTACACTATAAAATTCTTAGTTTATACTGACATCATCACGTATCTCAATACTATTAGAAGCAATACCGATTATTTCATCATTTTGCACCACAACCTGAACAGAGAAGAGAATAAAGGCAGACAATCTGCGGAAACCGAGCAACTGAGTTCGGTAGAGCAACCTAGTGAAGTCTTCCTAATTGGTGTAAGTTCATTGGAACACTACCAACCGGAATACTTAGATCTCTGTCTACGCATTCATGTGTGAACGACTAAAAAATATCACAAATATAATGTAAACAATTTTGTCGAACTTCCATTATCATAGTCAGATCATTAAATAAAACTGATTAACGAGGATCAAAATTTAACATGAATTAAGTTTGGTTGACCATATCTTTTTAAATTCAAAGCGGAAGCTATTAAAATGTAATATACTTGCAAATAAATTTCGCAGTCCATATTCCAGTTGTGTAAGTCTATTAAAGGTGACAGCCTCATTTCTGCCGTCTAATATATATATATATATATATATATATATATATATATATATATATATAGGTAAAGAAACATTTAATAACAAAGTATATAATTAAACGAACATTGGTTGCGCGGGCGGTGATAACATTTATTATAATCAAGGTTGCGAACTTGATATAAACACCTGATCCATTAAGTACATACATTTGTCAGTATAAACTAAGAACTGTATAGTGTAGAAAAGGAAATTCATCCAGTAAATGGTTGAATTTCCTATTCTACACTACAGTGAACCCTCTCTACTTCGCGGATCGATTGTCTCGGATTCCCGACAACGCGGATTTTTTTCATTATATTATATGAGAAAAAATAAAATATATCGCGGATTTTCAGTTAATGTCATAAATATTTGCGATATATGAAGGCACAAAATATTAGTTAATTCTACAAAATATTTTGTTAATTCCATTAAAACAAAATAAAAAATAGTATTTCTTAGTCTATGAACAACAAAGCAAGCATAAAATAGTATAAAACATGTACATACCTTGTATTTTTTACCTTAATATTCAAACATTTAGATATTTGTGCCTGTTTTAGATTAGGGTACTGTACTTACATGTTCTATAAAAGGGTGCTTTTTAACAGTACGTGAATGGAGTGTTTTGAAAATCAGAATATATGTTAAATAAGTACTGCAAATATGGTTTCCCTACTTCCTGTATTTTCAGCTATCGCAAACGGTCTTGGAACCTATCTACCGCGATAAACAAGGGTTCAATGTATAAAATTCTCAGTTAGTATTGACAAATATATGAACTATGTGGGTCAGGCGTATATATCAAGTTCGCAAACTTGATTATAGTAACTGATATTATCGCCTGTGCAACCAATGTTGGTTTAGTTCTCATTCACTTAAAAGAATGTGTACAACCTAAATAAGCTTTAAAATAAACATTTTGCACGACAGGGAATAAATTAATTATATTGTCCTTGTTAGACGCAAAAAGGTGTTTGCATCCAATATCTTCCTGATATCACCGCCCGCGCAACCAATGTTCGTTTAGTTTTCATTAACTTAACCAAATCAAAACTCAGAAAATGTTCAACCGAAATATTGTAAAGTGTAGATGAGTATTCACAAAATAAATCGATCATCCTACACAAGAAACATACACTTTATTATTATGTGGTTTCTGTGAAATATTCAAAAGCAACAGAAAATATATATATATATATATATATATACATATATTGTCAGTATAAATTAAATTCTGCATCAGGTAGCAAAGACAATTCATCCAGTAGACAAGTGTGGTCCTCATTGAGAACTCTTCAAATACAGTCATGAATTTGCGACATACGGGACTCAAGCCAGAACGTATTTGCTTCAGAGTGTGGGACTCTATCCGCTATATATATATATATATATATATATATATATATATATATATATATATATATATATATTGCACCACTGAGCAGATTGGAAAGCTGTCGTGCCCAGGTTTGAACCATGCACGCGGGAATTTCTTTACAGTACTTGAAGAGTTCCCAATAAGGATGAAACCGGTCTAGTTTTATACATCATACAATACTTAGCTTATACTAACAAGTTTGTGTACATACTGGGGCGGGTGTTTATATCAAGGTCGCAATCTTGATTTAATTAGCAGTCAATGATTGTTTTATTTAATACGTAGACATTCGTTTAACAAACTGAAGAATTACAACAGAAGTGAAGCAATGCTAATTCCAATTCAATCACATTATGCGAAACATGAAAATGGACGCTTGTTTCGCTTACCTCTGATGGAATGTCATTAAACTTTGTAATGAACGCATGTTCAACCCAGTTGACTCCAAACTCTGACAGAAATATGAGGCCAGCATCCGTAAGCACAGACTCGAACTCTTGTGTAGTGTAGAATTAGTAGAAAATGGCATTTTATTAATGAATTGAAAATAACAAGCCATAAAGCCGCAACCCCGAAGATGGGGCTGGAAATGAACTCCCAAATATACGGAAAAAATTTGGAAAATCTGTATTCAAGAAAATTTCTGTACAAACAATGTAAGGACGACTTCAGAATTACGGGGCAAGTATGAACCCATCAACCATTTTTAGTAAGTTGTGCACCTAGAAATGTAATGGAATCAGGAGTGTACCGAACTACGAGTGCTATCAATTGTCCCGCAATGGTCAATTATGGTATCAGCTCGAAAGATGACAGCACTGCGCAAAGCCCAATTTCTTGTAAGAAATATATTAAATCTAGTTTTCTGGAAGATATCTCTTGAATGTTTTCGTAATTAGTTGCGTAGTGCGGTCAGCACATTTAGAGTAACCACGGTTTTCTTTCGTGGGTAGTAGATTTGCACCATCAGTTTTGCAAAGATCCGATTGATCACTATTTCCAAATAAGCATCAACGAAGATTATTTCGTACCACACTTCCTGTGGTTAGTACGAATGATGTTGAAGCCTTAAGAGGAGGGCACAAATCAGCACCCGGCTAATAAGGAGACGAACTGGATGCGTACTTGGCAATGAGGATACATCGGATCATTGCGAGACAGATAGTGCAAATCTTCTACCCATCAAAGAAACCCGTGAATCCCCAATAAAGTAATTTAGTATAAATATAACAAAACTAAGCATAAACAGTCACCAATTTCAAGTATGTATTAGGTGTTGCGAGCCAAGTAACAAATTAGTTCAGTTGTGACCACAAGGCTAAACCAAAGGCAGCATGAACGGAAAGTATAATCACATGCACATTCGTTTCGTGCTTACTGGGTTTATCCTTCAGTTCACAACTGAACTAATTTGTTACTAGGTTCGCAACACCTAATACATACTTGCATATATATTGGTTCTCCGCAACAAACAGTATTTAACAGTAATCAATTTCCTCCATATAGGACTAGATCAGAATCTGGAGTCATATGAATGAATAGTCGGTGATCTGCATTGACATGGTCAAAGACAGGCAAAGACAACTGTAAATCTATAATGCGAAGAATGATTAGATTTATGAACTGATAATGTTGAAAGAAGAACGATAGTTTTCAGGAACCTTCCACCTTATGCCCCACGATCTAAGGGATGAATTCAGGTGAAATGAAAGCAGGCATCAAAGTAACCCACTGAATCATCACAAGAAATTCATCTGTGAGAGATGACTGCACACATTTAGCACTGAACTAACTCTTTATCCAGTTGCTATAATGACGAAGCTATGACCTATCGATTTTCTGGCTAACAGTTACCATGGCTTCAGTCACACCAATGTGAATATATTAGCCCTCGTTCACGAGTTTTCTCGAAAAGCTATAAAATGTAAACACTCCCAAGGATAAAAATATGGTTAAACACATATGTTTGTAAAAATGTTTGGTTTTATACAAATACGTTTAGGAAGATTTGATTTATCGTAAAATATATATATGTATATATATATATATATATATATATATATATATATATATATATATATATATATATATATGTATGTATGTATGTATATATATATATAAAATCTGAATAAATGATTCTCCATATTACATATAATAAACGAGTACAATTGCTATGGTACCATGCGTTATTCAATTCAGATTACTTATTTTCACTGTTTATTCGAAAACATTAACGAGATTGGTGAAACCACAACGATTAACCTTATCGCAATATACAAATAATCTTGAGTTGACTGGCGAAGATCAAACTGCAGTGCATATTGTAAACGCCCCGGCTTCAAGTAAATGCCGTACGACGTTACAAACTCGGTTCAGGTGCTATGAATAGAGATTAGTTACTGATAGGGGGCCCTTAAGAGGGCCTGGTAATGCGTTCTCCTGAAGTGTTCAGTGTGAAGATGTTCTAGAGCCTTGGGTGGACTCTGGTTGAGTTGTCGCTCCCGTGGTTGAGCTGTAATGACGATGTGGATAACGTCGTGCAGGTTCTGCAATTAATTGGCTCGTCTCTCTGGTTATACCGCAACAAGCTTAGTCACGGATGTAGTTAATTGTTGGTGAAACTATCAAATCACCAGCGTAGGTATTGACAGACGACAGAACGCACACGCGTGACGCAAGGCAGTATGCAATTGCAACAACTGACTTGCATGGTAAATTGCCGTGCTTAAATAGCATGCCATGCCTACTTGCACACTATTGGTTAAACGGAAAGTTTCGCTTTTTTCTCATATGTGCAACGTAAATAAAATTGAATTCAATTTACGCAATATGTCGGCCATTAATTTGTGTCGTTACAACACTTTCCTCTCTGAAAAGAAAGGAAAAAATTCCTCTCTGCGAGGCTAGATAAGAAATGCATGACAGAGTTCGAACCAAGTTAAGCAAAAATATGATGAACCATAAGTGCTGGGCTTAAATATGCTTGTTGGTTGCTTCAACAATGATATGATGCCAGGTAACCACTAGGAATTGCTACACAAATTGTTAGCTCTAGTGGTCGGTCAAACCACGTGAGGCAAAATAGAGCAGTGTAAGTTTTGGGAGCCGCAGCGTGAAGATTTCGAGGTAAATCGCCTCTGAATTTGCCAGGTTTAAGTTAAAACCTAAGCAGGTTGGATCGTTGTCAATGTGTTTGTATACGACCAAAGGGGCTAGATTGCTCGACGTTGTGGTCATGACATTTGTAGAGTGGTCTTTGTGACATTGATAAAGTTGAGATATGCATTGAAAGTGGCATGTACCATGATATGAAGCTGATCACTACTTAGTGTTGCTTCACGAAAGCGTTAGCTCTAAGTAGCTGGTCATACCAAAAATAGGCAGTGTGATGTCATGTGTGAGAAATACATTATAATGTAAAAATATATATTAAAATCAAAGGTAACTGCATAAAAATATGTACACGAACATTGCCTCAGAGATGGCATAATACCAAAGAACTGTTCAAAAATACTACACAATTTTTAGCTAAGAACAGCTGGTTATGCCACGTGAGACAAATACGAAAAATAACGTAAGGTTAAAAAAATTTTGATAGTTAATGTTAATGTTTTAAAAAATCAATTACGCGTTATACAAAGCAGGACATTGAGATTGTGGGCAGACGGAGCCTGAGACGTGTGTAGAAGGTTGAACGCTCTCAGGATCAGGTGGTTCGATAACCGGTTTCAACCTGTCTATGCTTACTGATGTCGGTGTAGCGCCTTGCATAATGATGAAGTTTTTTGGTTGTCTGAGTAAAATCGGGTAAGGACCGCGATACTTGGGTTGTGGTGGTGCAACAGCATTATTGTTGCGAACGAGTACTCTCTTGCAGTTGTGGAGCTGTGGGTGAACGAAGACTGGACGAGGCGTATGTCTCGGCTGCTGTTCAGACATGTTACCGAAATGAAGTCGAAGTATAGCACTGTCTAGAAGTACTTCTAGACACGTGATGCCGACTCTGGTTGACTGGCTGGTGTTTCTTTTTGTGGCGTCGAAATCAGAGTGCGAGTGGCTGTGTGAAGGCTCAAAATTGTCTTGTTGAAGATAAAATAAATAGATGATTGATCCTTTGGTGTGACTAAAATCCCAGATGACTAGGTGACTCAGCTTAACGCTAGTTCAGAAGTCCGAGTAGGTAAACAATCAATGTGATGCGAGACAGCAAGCACATGTAGTGCACAGCAGGAGACACCATACGCGATAAATAACTTGCATGGTAAATGCACCGTGCTTATATAGAGTGAAAACGAAGGCTCGCACGTAATTGGTTAACGGCAAATTTTGTTTGCTTTAATTGATGCCACGTAAATTAAACTTGAATTTCATTTAATCAATATGTCAGCGAATTGTTTTTGAGCTGTTACATCACATTCCGATCAGAAAAAAAAGAAAAAAACTTTCCTCTCGGCGAGTGATATAGGGCAGAGTTCGAATCCTAGTTAAGCAACTGGTTATTATTCTTCCCATAGCTATTAAATTTTTTAAATGTACCTTAAATGCTGAGCTGGAGTATGCTTGCTGGTTGCTTTAACAACCAAATAACCACTAATAATTGCAACACAAATTGTTAGCTGTAGAATCTGGTCATACCGCGTGAGGCGAAATAGAACATTGTACGGTTTGGAGAGCCGCAGCGTGAGGATTGCAAGGTAGATTGCCACTGACGTTGCCAGGTCTAAGTCAAAACCTTGGCAGGATGGTTCGCCGTCAATGTGTTTGAATACGACCAAAGGAGCCTGTGTGTGCTCGAAGTTGTGGTCATGATATTCGTAGAGTGGTCAATGTGCAACAGATGAGGTTTAAATATGCATTTAAGTATCCTGTACCATGATATGAAGCCGATGATTACTTAGTAATATTACACAAATCGTTTGCTATACGTAGCTGGTCATACCAAAATAGGCATTGTGAGCTCCGGTGTGAGCCATACGTTACAATGTAAAAATATATATAAGAAAATCAAAAGCTAACGACACAAAGTGTACACAAACATTATCGCAGAGATGGCATAATACCAGAGAACTGTTCAAAAATGCTACACTATTGTTAGCTAAGAACAGCTGGTTATGCCACGTGAGAAAAATACGAAAAGTAACGTAAGGTAAAAAAAATTTTGATAGATAATGTTTATGTTTTTAAAAAAAACAATTACGCGTTATACAAAGCAGGACATTTAGATTGTGGGCAGACGGAGCCTGAGACGTGTGTAGAAGGTTGAACGCTCTCAGGATCAGGCGGTTCGATAAACGGTTTCAACCTGTCTATGCTTACTGATGTCGGTGTAGCGCCTTGCATAATAATGAAGTATTTTGGTTGTCTGAGTAAAATCGGGTAAGGACCGCGATACTTGGGTTGTAGTGGTGCAACAGCATTATTGTTGCGAACGAGTACTCTCTTGCAGTTGTGGAGCTGTGGGTGAACGAAGACTGGACGAGGCGTGTGTCTCGGCTGCTGTTCGGACATGTTACCGAAATGAAGTCGAAGGCGGGTAGCTTCGTCTTGTGGTTCATCTTGTGCCGGTAGTAGACGTGGGAGCTGACTAGGCAGGCGTAGATCCATGCCATACAAGAGTTGTGACGCAGATGTTTTAATGGATTCACGAGTACGGGAACGCATGGCAAGCAGAACTAAAGGTAGTGCATCGACCCAGTTGCCATTAATGGACGAGGATGCTAAAGCAGCTTTGAGTTCCCTATGCATTCTCTCTACCATGCCATTAGCTTGGGGATGGTAGGCAGTCGTCTGGCGTAAGATGCATCCCATGTACCGCAAGGTGGTTTTCAAACGATCAGATGAGAAGCAAGTGCCTCTGTCCGTGATGACCTCATTGGGAACACCATAATTGGATATCCATGCAGAGATAAAACCATTAGTTACTTCGTCTGCAGAAATGGTGCCAAGAGGTAATGCCGCAGGCCACCGTGTAAATCTATCGATCATAGTTAGAAGGTAGCTGAAACCTTGAACCTTTGTCAGATGAACTATGTCGATGTGGACGATGGCTAGGCGAGAAGTAGACCGAAAATGTTGCAACTTAGAACGAGTGTGTCGTGTGATCTTGTTTTTCTGACAAATTGCACACTCTGAGACCCATCGTTTAATATTCTGCCTAAGTCTGTGACCCCAGAAACGATCTGTAAGAAGTCGGACAGTCGCTTGGCTTCCTGGGTGAGAAATTGAGTGAATTGAATCGAAAACCTTTCTCTGAAGGCTGGTCAGCAGAACTGGCTTGTTGGGCTGCGTACCCGTGAAGTAAACATTTGGTATGCCTTCCCACAGACGGCATATGAACTTGGTTGGGTGACGGGCTATTGATCTTTGAATGTGAATGTCACCGCGTTGTACAGTTTTCAGGAGAGTTGGCGTTAGTGCAGGTTCACTGAGTGCCACGGAGTTGACAGTGAATGGTGACGTCGAAGGTGGTTGTAGAGAGACGTCTGGCCTGAACAGGGCATCTGCAATGAATTTCTGTTTGCCTTTGACGTGAAAGACGTCAAATTGCCATTCGCTTAGACGAGAAAGCTGTCTTTCCACTCTGGCAGGGTACTTGGCGATAGATGAAGTTGCGTTTCGAAGTGCGCTAACTAGTGGTGCATGATCTGTGAAAACAACAAATCTGTTACTGCCAATGATGCTGATAAAATGGCGCACTGCGTCGTGGATGGCGAGAAGTTCTCGGCCGAAAGTGTCGTATCTCGTTTCTACTGGTTGGAGAGTACGCGAGTAGAAACTGATAGGCTTCCGAACTCCGTCGATCTCTTGTTCCAAAGTGGCTCCAATAGCGAATTCAGAAGCATCTGTCGTGAGTAGAAATGGCTTTTCGAAATCTGGATGCATTAGCATTGTGGCATTTGCTAACGAGTTGATGGCAAGTCGAAGTAATTCCTCGTCTTCGGATGACCAAAGCAATGATGGAATTCTTGCTAAGTCCTTTTCGGTTCCGCAGGTGCCTGCACAAAGGATAAAGTTGTTTTGAAAGGCCCGGAAGGAACTTGCGATAATAGTTTAGTACTCCCAGGATTTTCTGCAAATCGCTCACAGTCCTTGGTGACTTGATATTCTTGATTGAATTCGTCTTTGACAGCAACGGTTGAATACCTTGGGCCGTGATACGATGCCCTAAGAAGTCGACGGATGAAGTTGCAATCTGCGTCTTGTCACAGTTGGTCTTGAGTCCGTGGTTGGATAAGCGTGAGAGGACATTTCGTAGATGTTTCGCATGAGATTCTAGATCTGGACTGAATACCATAATGTCATCGAGATATGACATACAATAAGCAGAGTCGTCGCGAAGTATGTTGTCTATGAATCTTTGAAATGTCTGAGTAGCACACTTGAGTCCAAAAGGCATATAAAGATATTCAAAAAGGCCAAATGGAGTGATGACTGCAGTTTTCTCGATATCCTCTGGTGCTACCGGTATGTGATGGTATGCTTGTCTGAGGTCAATCACTGAAAAGAAATTGCTGCCGTTGAGTTTTTCAAGTAAAGTGTTGATATTTGGAATAGGATATGCATCAGATTTTGTCACTGAATTTAGCTTACGGTAGTCTCCACAGGCTCTGTACGATCCGTTTGATTTAGAGACTAAGTGCAGTGGTGACGCCCATGAACTTTTCGATGGTCTGATGATTCCCTCTTCCAAAAGCCTTGAGAATTCTTCTTGGGCAGCTTTCAGCTTAGCAGGAGCCAGTGGTCGCTTCTTGAGTGCAATAGGTTGTCCTTCTGTGACGATATGATGCATCGTGTTGGAGACTCGTAGCTCTGACTTGTTAAGATCAAAAAGCGATTTGTATTTTCGAAGAGCTGCTGATATCTCTGCTGAATGATGCACTGGGGTCGGCTGAATGACCTGTAACTCCATACGCTCGGAGGCAAGTGTCCAAAAATTTTGCTGAAGTCCTGTGGAGGGGTCGATGATCTTTTGATTGGCAAGATCAACAATGAGCCGAAATTTTAGAAGGAAATCAAGGCCTATTATATTATGTGAGACCTTGGCAATGATGAAGTTGTGGGAAAATTCACGTCGTAGACCTATGTTGAGTGTGCGGTATTGGCGGCCATAAGTTGGTATGGGCTCGCCTGTAGCTGTTGCGTGAAGAACGCCTAGCGACATTTCGGCCATTGAATCACCTTTGAGAACTGAGACTGCCGCACCTGTGTCTACGATGATATCTCCGCCAGTTTTGAAATCAAGAAGGTGCAGAAGTTCGTTGGGCTGTTTGGCCGGATCATGCAAACAAGTAGGCTGGTGATTGCGACCGGCATTATCTGTTTGGTTCTCTATGTGAAAAATTCGTCGTGGACGAAAAGAGTCCACAGGGATGTCGGATTGTAGTTGGCTTCTTCCCTGTAGCGCCGTTGAGGCCGTTAATGTGCAGAAAGTACGGTCTTCTACTTCCTGCGCCAGGCGTTTCCCGATACTGATGCACCTATCATCTTGCGGGGGTGAAGAAAAGGATGATGGATTCACTTTGGGTTCCAAAACCCTATATTCTAACTCACATCTCTCAGATAAGTCATCTATAGAGAGAGTGTTGGGGAGCTGTCTGGCAAAGAGTTTTAATGTTTGGGGAAGATTGTTAATAAAAACAACCTTAGCCTCATGGTCAGAAATGTTGGTTTTATACCAACGTTTCCGTAATTCCCTCATTATTTCGATGGGGCCAAGATTTGGCATATCTAACTGCGCATATTTGTTTATTATCTGCTCAGTTTCCGTGGGTCCAAGCAAGGATTCTACCTCGTTTTGTAGGCCCAAAATGGGATTAGGTAGCTTCCTAATGGCCTCAAGCTTAGGATAAATCCGTCGCTGCAATTCAGAAGGTAGTTTAGCAAAAACCTTTGACAGTTTTTGATGACTGTCATAATCAGGAAACGGGGAGAAAGCGGAGTCTACGCGCATAAAATATAGCTCACTATCTCCATCCCAAACAGGAACATCAATATCTAAAATTGGACCTGACATTTTAACAATCTTACGGGATCTTAAAAGCATAAATTTATAAGCAATATGAAAATATATAAATATACTTTAACGAAACGCTTACCCACAAACAGCTTCCACAGTTGAATGAGCGCAGAACAAAACACGTCAAGTAACTTCTTCCAAAAATCCGCAATTGAGCCTGTCGAGTACGTACGGTGCCGTTTTGTACGTAGGAAAGATGAACAGAGGCCCCGTTGGCCTTTGATGCCAATGTATTATTATTTTTCACAGTTGAATGAGCGCAGAACAGTAACTGCTTCCAAAAATTGAAATTATTCGCAATTTAGCCTGTCCAGTACGTACGGTGCCGTTTTGTACGTAGGAAAGACGAACACATGCCCCGTATTATTATTATTATACCCCCCAAAAAAATTCACCACAAATCCACGAATATAGACCCAACAGAATTCCCAGAAGACTACGATCACGGTAGATAAAACGCAAATCTTCATCGATTTTTATCCCAAATAGATGAAAAAGGAAGTCAATTTATTTATACCAAAAAAATCAGAACAATCAATATCCTGGCGCGGTCGCCAATTTTGTAAACGCCCCGGCTTCAAGTAAATGCCGTACGACGTTACAAACTCGGTTAAGGTGCTCTGAATAGAGATTTGTTACTGATAGGGGGCCCTTAAGAGGGCCTGGTAATGCGTTCTCCTGAATTGTTCAGTGTGAAGATGTTCTAGAGCCTTGGGTGGACTCTGGTTGAGTTGTCGCTCCCGTGGTTGAGCTGTAATCACGATGTGGATAAAGTCGTGCAGGTTCTGCAATTAATTGGCTCGTCTCTCTGGTTATACCGCAACAAGTTGAGTCACGGATGTAGTTAATTGTTGGTGAAACTATCAAATCACCAGCGTAGGTATTGACAGCCGACAGAACGCACACGCGTGACGGAAGGCAGCATGCAATTGCAACAACTGACTTGCATGGTAAATTGCCGTGCTTAAATAGCATGCCATGCCTACTTGCACACTATTGGTTAAACGGCAAGTTTCGCTTTTTTATCATTGGTGCAACGTAAATAAAATTGAATTCAATTTACGCAATATTTCGGTCATTAATTTGTGTCGTTACACACTATATACGAGCAAACTCCTATAAATAATTTATTAAAAATAAAGCATGTCTGTTGAGTTTAATAATATGGCTTCTGACGGATTGGAAACCTTAGTAAGAGTATTAACTGCACAAATGGGCACTACCCGCGAGGATAGGGATAATTAAATCTCGACTAGATGACACACGTAAAATAAATTCTGAGGGAATCCGCATTAACCACCCAATCAATATAGATGAAGTAAGCAGAGTGTAGCTACTGGCTTTGACTCAAGAGCAGAAGCTTGTTTCACTGAATGTGTCCCTGTGAACAGCCGATTTCCCGATGCATGCTTAAAAACATTAATAAATTCAATGCCATAAGCCATAATCAAAGTTGCTTTTCACATACTCCCAATGGTTGTAGTATAGACGACGGCTTGGACACTTTTTATTCCGACCCCAGCTTTCTCCTATGTGGAGCAGGAAGTTCACATATAATCTTGATTAGGTGTGGCATGAATGCTCATGTTTGGCGTTTAAGAAATGCAAATTTAATTTACGTTGGTGATATACTTTTAGCTCGATGAGCAACGATAATGTTGAACGACTGTTGAATAGCCGCGCGGAACATAAAGATGATATTTAAGTAGCACAAACTTCAGATGGAATGTAAGGCATCGCACTACACCATGAAAGCAATCGGTAGACTCAAATTGATCATGTAGCAATTAAGCTTTAGATGACGTAGTTGCATCCAAGGATTGTCGTTCGTTTGTCCATGATTTTTTCAACTCGGCATCACACAACTTATCTAAATAAAAAATAGATTATTATGAACCTGAAATAGATATAGGCATACATGAACAACCGTGACTCCGACAAAAATATGAATATATCTGTGAAATCAAAGTTAACTGAACTTGCTGTCCGAAAGTAGCAACTTATTTTAAACTGACGATGAGCTCCTTCTATGCACACTACAGCTGCTACTGTATTTGACATGGTAGGCGTCTCGTAGAAATAATGATTAAGTATCCGTAAAACTCTAAGACACCAACTTAAGGGCGTAAGTGCTAAAAGTAAATCTCGAATCCATATTTGTATTAAAAAGGCCTAAGAGATGGAAGAACCGTTCGCATATACTAATAGCTAAATTTTGTTCCAACTTATCCGCGCAACAGGCCCGAGAAAATTGAAAGTTCCTGAAAAAACAAATGGTAGTAACAATCATCTAATAACCAATAAATTAAGTCGTCATTATAGATTGGATGAATATTTCAAAGATCAATTCTTCTGGATACCGATCTCAGAAAATGTGTTTGTATCAACTGTGTGGAACATAAATTATGAAAAACCGTTAGAGTTAGATTTACGGAATGCTATCTTATCTCGTAAACGTCGCGAAGCCGCCTGCCCGGTGATTTGCCTCTAAGCTTATTTATGGACGCGGTCAATAATATTTGTGGAGTGTTGACAAGCTTTTCTGTACAATAAGGAATGATGAAAGCATGCCGCTTGCTGAAGTGACTCAATGATTCCTTTCTATAAAAAGACAATCGTAATTTCTGTGATAACTTCCGTATTATAATCTTGACTCTAGTCGTATCTGGGTTATATACTTCGATTATATTGTGCCGTCTTAGCGCTTAGCATGAATCACATAATATAGAAGAAAAAGCTAGATTCCAGTTTTGACGAGGTTTTATAGATAATAGTTTTCCTTAAGGCAAGTTTTTGAATGGCGACATGCATACTGCTCTTCCACAATAATCATCTTTCTATACTTTAAGGATACATCTGGTTCAGTCAAACGCGTTATCTCTTCAATATTCTTTGGTAAAGTAATGTGCCCACCAAATTTGTAAATATTATCTGCGCTCTCCACATAAATATTTTTAACGCTTTAAGGTCTACAACGAATGAACACACAATTTTACTACCAACAGTGGTGTTCGTCAAGCTGTCTACTTTCTTTATTTTTGTTTAATTTTGTAATAGATGCTAATATGAACAACACTCTTCCTAACCTTCAAGATGCTGGTGTCGAAGTTCTCCCGAGTGGTAGACTAATCGAACTAGATCATGCAAGCGTTATCGAATTGTTATTCGTCAATCGAGATTCTGCTTAGGCCACATTGAATTGATCAGCATTAGCTGTTCCGTCTTTCGGTATGAAATTCGCACTCTCTAAATGTAAGATTCTTTTACGAGGTCATCCACTACTCACTCCAAATCGGTGTCTGCAGAGTAAAAATCTAGGCATATTAGACATGTTTACATACCTTTGCAGCCCTATGAATAACTCAGGCAATATGTCTGACGAGTTGAGTTTGAGAATGGCGAAAGCTTGAGTCGTTTCTTCTAACCTTCACCATTTATAGAGAAACGCGAGTACTTGTTTGCATGTTTACAATGTGCGTAGATTTTTTGTACGCTAGTAATACTTGGCCGATTAAAATTGGTAATTTTAGACGCTTACAGAAATTCGTCCACCGTTGTTCGCAAAGTACAGCAAGTATAGGTTGCCAAAAATGAAAAAAAGACGCTGACATCCGTAGACGTATTTTTGCGTATGCCATCAATTCCATTGCCCTGTAGTGAATTATTTTCTTTACCAACGCCAAATTGGTGTACGAAATGAGGTACACAAATTTTGATGTTGACTACACCCAGGTTGGGTGGCATAGGACCAACTCGTCTGTCAGGATGGGTTCACGTATACATCATGGATATAAACGTGTGTTGAATCATTTCCGAGACATGCTTTGGGATTCGTTTTCAGAATTTTACATACTGAAACAATTATTGGGCGAGATTGCATTTAATACCATGGCAGGCATCAAGAGGTAATTGTCTAAGCTAACTGAGTCCATCATGTTTATGCTGCTGGATTCTACCAGAAATGGAGAATTATCTAGCGCCTCAGGAGAACTGGAAGAACGATTTCAGGCTCCACAAAGTTCAGCCATGATGACCAATAAATTGGCAGCTGCGACTACACACACAGTTTCCGTAACAACATCCGGCAGAAGCGACATATCCTACTAAGATTCTTTGTGGCATAATAAGCAAGTTCGGGGCAAATGGCAACAGCCAGTGGCGTGGAAGCAAAGTCAATATATAAGGACACCAGCTTTAACGAATTCATCGTCTAAGCAGAAGCAAAATCAGTATATTGCTCCAAGAGAACGGCCAGATCAATTGGGAA
>JAQBSW010003749.1:0-78293 GCA_029291075.1 Eudiplozoon nipponicum
GCAGCTTTCGCCACATATACATATATAGGCAATACAATTTAAACAATAATTGATTGCGCGGGTGGTGGTAACAATTCTTTAAATCAAGTTTGCGTGCTTGAAGTAAACACCAATCCCATTGTATTTAACCAGTCATCGAACAACATAACAAAACTACCGCCAGCTGCAACGCACTGACGCGTTTCGACCTTCCATGATCATCATCAGAGTACGACGGCAAACTGACTATCGAGGATCAAACCGCATTGAATATATATGGAAATCAAATTTAGATATGCGGCTCTCACCTCTAGCAGTCTTGCATACATTGAACTTGACTGGAAATGTCGGCTGCACAATTTCTATGCAGTCACGAACATTAACTGTTTGCAGCTTTCGCCACATATACATATATAGGCAATACAATTTAACAATAATTGATTGCGCGGGTGGTGGTAACAATTCTTTAAATCAAGTTTGCGATGCTTGAAGTAAACACCAATCCCATTGTATTTAACCAGTCATCGAACAACATAACAAAACTACCGCCAGCTGCAACGCACTGACGCGTTTCGACCTTCCATGATCATCATCAGAGTACGACGGCAAACAGACTATCGAGGATCAAACCGCATTGAATATATATGGAAATCAAATTTAGATATGCGGCTCTCACCTCTAGCAGTCTTGCATACATTGAACTTGACTGGAAATGTCGGCTGCACAATTTCTATGCAGTCACGAACATTAACTGTTTGCAGCTTTCGCCACATATACATATATAGGCAATACAATTTAAACAATAATTGATTGCGCGGGTGGTGGTAACAATTCTTTAAATCAAGTTTGCGTGCTTGAAGTAAACACCAATCCCATTGTATTTAACCAGTCATCGAACAACATAACAAAACTACCGCCAGCTGCAACGCACTGAAGCGTTTCGACCTTCCATGATCATCATCAGAGTACGACGGCAAACTGACTATCGAGGATCAAACCGCATAATAAAATCAATAACACCATACCTCGTCTCAAACAAGCGAAACCAGCTGGCATTATATCGTGCATGCAAAAAATGCAAAAATAATTTCGCTCGGCATTAGAAATCAATTTGCAAGCATCCCTGTTGAAAAGACTATTGATTTCTGTACGTTCATCGCTAGTAACCACTCATCATTTCCCCTGCCCATAAATCACATAAAGTTCTCCTCAAAATTTTCAATATAAATTATCTGTTCACCTTTAATGATCAATATTTCACACACATTTTAAATCGCATGTCCTATTAAATCCACGGTACTATCCGATTTTTATTTATTTACTCGGTACTGCTTGAATTTCTGTTGGTCATCAAGAAAATTGCACATTTGATTAATATAATCACCGGTATTTATAAAACCGATAAGTGAGCATTTTTCTGGCTTCATTAATCATATTTCGTTGTTTTACTAAAACTTTTTGTGCCCTTCTGTTTGCTCCATCCTTAAAAAATTGAATTTCTTTGTGTCACACTTTAAGATATTCATTTGGTTCTTATCTTTTTGTAATATACAGAAATTTAGTACAAGCAATAAGATTTTTTTCTGCTTTTTTAAAGAGTCAAATTCTCATCGTTGACATTGAAAGCGTCAGGTTTCTCTGGTTATGCATTTAAGGTCGCTCGGTATCAAATAAAACTTGTCATAATTCCTCATTTTCTTTGTCGACGCCATTAATGCCTATATCATACTGTTGAATCAGGAATATCACAATAAGATGAATTATTTTCTTTATTTAAAGCAGAACTATTTTATAAAGTGTAACATAATTGCTTGAAATTTAAACTGATGGAGCATACTGAAGAATTCATAGAATTGCAGTAGTACAACGAAATTTGATTAAAGATGCCAGACAACGGCTCAGGTATTGCTTTTACGAATATCAATTGTTATATTATTCAATGAGCAATTTTCAATTCCAAGTAAATAAATAAAAATCGGAAATTACCGTGGATTTAATAGGACGCGCGTTAAAAATATGTGTGGAGCAATTCACTATTGAGTCAACGATGCGAATTCTAATAAAATTTATAACATCACGCGTCGTTTCAGATAAGCATAACCGTTTGGCACACGCGCGACCGTAATTTAAAGCTTGCCAAAGGCACAAACTGTGGTTGGAACGACCAAATTGCCACCATTAATACCGATAACATAAATGATCAACGCTTCAGAGCACAAACTGGTGGGACAACTACAAACGAACCTACAACTAGTGCAAGTTGAAAATTAAAACAAATTTGTTGACAATAACTGAGACTCTGTAAATAACATTAATTTGTTCATGCCAATAATAAAAACTGAGTTCGTTCAATATTGAAAATCTATTTACTAGCATCCCTGCTGACAATAACATTGCTGTTACCTGATCTGTGTTTTGACTAACGCAGCTTTCATTGTTCCAGTAATTTTCTTTTTGCATTTTATTTCGATCTACTCTACCGTAGATCTTCATCAGATGCATTTCACAAAAAAATGAAGCAAGCGCGTTATTTCCTCTAGTCCTAATATTTATATACCTCAGACTGACCTTTCATTAGATATTCGCGTGTCACGTGTGTGTGTGTGTGTGTGCATTTTCATAACCGTTGTTTTCATCATAAAGAAAAGATTGAATGAATTTTATAAACAAATTAGAGGCGTTCCAATGGGACAACCTTTGTCGATCTCGATAGCCAACATCTTTATGCATTATTTGGAAAATAATCTGTTGGATAAGACTACGCTAAAACTAAAATTGTACCTACGTTTCTTGGATGATATATTACTGATCTGGAACTATGGTGATAATGAATTGGTAAATTTCTTAAATTTAGCTAATCGAATGAGCAAACACCAATTTACCTTAGAAAGGGAATCATCAGATGAATTACCATTTTTGGATGTCAAATTAATTAGAAATGGTCAGAAATTTGGAGAGTTATTTATAGGAAGGTTACTTATTTGCGAATCCTTTTTAATTTCAAGTCCAATCACCCGTATCGTATGAAAGTCGTTATCTTAAAGTCATTAACATTAAGAAGTCTCAAGTTAACAGATATAAAGCATAGGAAGTTAGAATTAGACAGACTACGCGATATATTCAAGACTAATGGTTACCCTCCTCATTTAATAGATACAACAATGAGGGACATGGTGAAGAAATTTAATCCTAGTTTGAGATACATAAAAGCGGATAAGGAGAAGGAAGAGCGGAAGGTCATGGTATTACCGGACTCTATATTAAGTAGGAAAGTGAAATCATTAAATTTAAAATACAATATAAGGACCGTTTTTTAAACAGCCCTTTACACTTGGCACTATACTCCCTAACAAAAAATAAAAGATTGAACCCTTAGACACATCAGGAGTGTATGAGATCCCATGCAATGATTGTAGTGTCAAGTAGGTTGTTGAGACCATGCGCCCAATCAAAATAAGAAGACGTGAACATAAAACTGCGTGTAAATATGGACATATTGCTAAATCAGATCTTGCTCGTCATGTAGTGGAGACTGGGCATACTATCATCTGGGAGGAATGCAAACGCATAGCAATATGTAATTGTAATAGGTTGACGAGATTGATTAGGGAATCTATATAAATTAAATCTAGAGATAATATTATGAATGAAAAAGCTGTTGAAAAATCTTTAAGTGCGATTTGGAATATCGCATTAGCTAATGGCAGGAAAAGGCGATTGCATGAATTGGAAACTGAATCTAGCTCCAGTAAAAGATTAAGAACATCGGATTATGATTGAACAATTAGTAGGCTGATTGTTCAAGTAATGAATAATCAATTATTATGATTATAATCTTTCAAAATTTCATGTCTAAATATTCGATTGATTTTAAAACTATTAGTGATTTCAACCGTAATTTTCTGTTTTTCACCCCAACCCTACCTATTGAAATTATTCTAATAATACAATATTTATAAGTAATAAATTGTCTGACGCGTGCAAAGGATAAATCAATGTCTATTGACTGCAGTTTCATTTAGATGTACGTACATGTGTATCAAAAATAATTTAACAAAGTGTTTTAGTTATGCATACACATACACATTCACATGCGTGGCGTGCGCCTATTTAATAGTATGCCAATAACTGTTATTAACTTGTCTATATTGAGTACAACCTAGTGGTTTGAATTGTAATTTAACATGTGCATTAGTCTTTCGGACTTCTAGTTTTATCACTCATGGCATGTTTCTGAATTATGGGTCTCCCCATCTCAGTTACGTCATTTACATTGAGTGTGTAAAACGAATAGTTATCAAATGCAATTGATAAATTACTATTCAGCCAGTCTGGTCTAAATTAGTTAGATGAAAACAACAGTTATGAAAATACACACACACATGTGACACACGAATATCTAATGAAAGGACAGTCTGAAGTATAAATATTATGACTAGAGGAAATAACGCGCTTGCTCCATTTGTTTCGTGAAATGCAACTGGTGAAGTCCTACGGTAAGTTAGGCCAAAATATATTGTCAAAAGAGAATTACTGGAACAATGAAGGCTGCGTTAGTCAAAACGCAGATCAGGTAATTTCAATTAATCCAGGTTCGCAACTAAGAAGTTCCTTCAAGAAACATTCTTGCCACTGTATGTTCGTCGATAGAAACCACCCATCATTCCCTATACCTGCAATTCATCGAATTATTTTCCTCAATCTTGGCAATAGACAATTAGAGTTAAATTGTAGTGGTCAATATTATACGAAAGTCGATAAAATATCGGTCCACATTCCGCTAGGGTGTCTTCCACCTGCTACAACCACAGTTTCAAAATTACTGCAGTACCTACCTGAGGTATGTTGATGACCACTTCATAATCACAAATAAAGTTATCGGAACCAACGACCTGCTTAACAGATTATTACAATGTGAATCCACAAAGTCAGTCTAGTTGCGAAGACGAAAACCATCATTCAAACACAATTATGCAAGTATGTATTAGGTGTTGCGAAACTAGTAACAAATTAGTTCAGTTGTGACCAGAAGGATAAACCATAGACAGCATGAACGGAAATAAGAATTCCATGCACATTCGTTTCGTGCTTACTGGCGACACATTCCTCACCCAAATATATAATGGTTAAAGGGCGTAATACCGGCTCCTACTGATGAGTTGCCAGTAAGCACGAAACGAATGTGCATGAGATTATACTATCCGTTCATGCTGTCTTTGGTTTATCATTCTGGTCACAACTGAACTAATTTGTTACTAGGTTCGCAACACCTAATACATAATTGCAAATACAATGTATGTACTTGAAATAAAAATATCTCAAAAGCAGACATGGACTGCACCTTATCTCCATTGAAACAGGACTGTACCGATTACCGAAAAGAGAAATTTCATATGCTACTTATCGGGCAGAATAAAGAAAATTTTTTCTGATTAATTTTAATGTCAATAATTGTGCTTGTGTAAATAAGCTCTATTAGTAAACTGGTAGACCAAAATTTTTGTTTAGACAAACAGAACATAAAAAACGGCAAAAAATAAGTTAAGCCTCATTCAACAGAGAGACGATTTTTTGAATATACCTTTTAAAGTGGACGCATAAGTAACTGGTAATTTTCCAGATGCCTAATGTACAATTGATGTTTGCTTACACAAAGTACTCCTGTTCAATATAATTTAAATGGATAAGTTCCTTGCAATGGAATATTTCGGCATTATTCATTTTGCGAATATTATTTATGCTCAGTGCGCTATGTGGGTTTGACTAATTGATTACTAATGAAGCGAATATAAGAACATTTTAGACTTTATAAAGCTGACAAGAAGGAGAAAATTTACATAATATCTGACCACATTTTTTGTATAGAAATCACAATCCAAATCAGGATGATTTACAGGTTTACTTCAAAGGAAGACTAGAAAATAACTTACACATAGCAAAGGCTGTTGTATGCAATATCCCCAATCCTAAGATAAATAACCAAAAGAAGATCGTATGTGGTTTTCATATTAACTGGTGAATTTAAAAAATAACTCTGGGTTGATGTAAAGTTATTGAGATCAATTAACTTATATAGTTATACCGACAAATATGGAACATGCATATTCTTTAAGCGATGACCTGAGAAAAGGGAAAGCATATTCGATATTTCACCTAGTGGCTGCAATTCTGAATGTTATTTACAGCTTAGCATCTGACGATCTGGCATCCGATAAATTTGGATGGAGTATCTTCCGCTTATTTACTATTAATTTTTTACGGAAAACCGCAACGAAATCGCTAAATCACGTGCTTTTGGAGACATTCAATAAAAATTTGAAAGAACTTAGGTAATTAACGATTAAAAACCTGGTATTTTGAAAAAAACGTTGTAAAATGAATTTATTGTGTACGAAGTTCAAAGTCGAAATTGCTTGATCGACATTCAAGGAATTTAAATGTGCATATTTTTATATCAGCCATGTTTGTGAAATAATAGTTACATAATATTTGCTGCGGCGAACAAAAAAAAACGCAATTGTGTATTAGATGTAGCGCACCTGGCAACAAATTAGTTCAAATAAGACAAATTAAGCATGACCTAAGGGTTTAATTTCATGGACACATGCCTTTCGTGCTTACTGGCGATTCATAAGTAGGAACCGTTACTGCGCCTTTTACCTAATTTATATTTAAGTGAGAAATGTAGGACACTTTGACGGTTCGATCGTCTATACGGCAGTGTATATCTGCAATAGTGAAACCAGCTTCTAATGAAGTCTTCAACAATGTGAATTCAAAGCCACTATGTATAGTATATTTACCTCTATGTCTATTGTGTCAAAACGTGATAGCAACATTATGGTACCAACACTATGGTTACTGAGTCGGTATATGTTAATAACACAATGGATTTCAATGTTTGCTAAAGTTCACCAAAATTGAGAATTACAACTATTTCTGAACAACTGTTACTCCAGCAAATCCATACATTCTGATCGCGTAATCATGACATCATTCAATTTAATATATAACACTCGGATACTGTTTGTGACGGGGAACTTATATGTATGCAATTCTGTATTAGGTGTTGCGCACATAATAAAAAAATTAGTTCAAATATGAGCACAAGGATAAAACAAAGAGAGCATGAACGAAAAGTGTAATCTCGTGCACATTCGTTTCGTACTTATTGGTGAATCAACAGGAGGAGCCGGTATAACGCTCTTTACCTACTATATATGTTGGTGATGAATGTGGGATAATTAAACGGACCAAGAAATCTTTCGGTTCCTGTATACTAAAACCAACTAAATGGACTAATTCAGCATGATCAAGAAGGAATTAACATTTAAACAGATGAATATTTAAAATTTATTAAAGGTATATTTATATTTCTTCCAATCGTTCTTATTTAGAGTAATATTAACAGTTGTTGTAAGGTTTGTTTAAAACAATTAATATTCTCAGTAAGTTCTATAAGACAGAAGAAAATTTATAAATACATATAAAAACGAAACATTTTTAATATATGTTTACATATATATATATATATATATATATATATATATATATATATATATATATATATATATATGTATATATAGCGATAGCGATAGCGAGTAACTTAAACATTACGAACACACCATATATTAATGAATAGATGTATATATGCATCTGGTTGTCTCTTGAACTGAAATATGTTGCCATGTTAATGCTATCTTTTTAATATAATATATTACAATAATTCTGTTGCTATAATAAATCCAATAAATTAGAATAAAAAATAGACAGCTATGTATACTTTGATGCGGAGATCTAAACCAAATATTCAATTGTGTGTTAGGTACTGAGCACCTAGTAACAAAATAGTCAAAATCAGACCGGATGCATATGTGAAAGTCAGGATTGAAATAGGGTTTAATCTCATGTACACATAAGTTTAGCGTTTATTGGCGACTCACCGTCAGAATCCCGTACTATGACATATACACAAAATTTTTTTTTTCAATAAATCTTGGACAATATAGTAGTACAATTTCCTATACGAATATTTTAACTGAGACGTAATTGAGTCTTCAACAACTGTTTATGTACAATATATACAGAACTTGTGAATTTTACAATAATTATTGCTTTCGAAATATCGAGTCTGTAATGTTTTTTATATTAATTGGTTTATGACGCAATACCGTCCCAACTAATGAGTTGTAAGTACAAGGCAAAGGTGTAAATGAGATTATGCCTTTATACATATTAATTTTGGTAAATCCTTTTGGTTTTGTTCGAATTAATTTTTCATTAGGCACGAAATATAAAAAAAAGCGAGATATGACTGAGAAACATATTTTATTCATTTAATTGGATGTTTACTGGTCGACAAACTGCATGAATTTAGCATACTATGACGATAAATAATAGCTCATGTGCATAGCTATATGAAAGGTGTTGTGCTGTGCAGTTGTGATAATTGTTAGGTGAGTATGGTGAATGGTTTGGAAACAGCACATTTCTAAACTTCAACTTGTGTCTACAGAGTATTTTAAATATCTACCAACGAGTAAGCAAAACTAAATGTATAAATATTAAATTAAATCTACGATGATAATAATTGCTAAATAAATGAACATGTACTAGTATGAGATTGAAAACTGTGCTACGTTTATGGCAATTTAACTCTCAATAAAAGTCTAAAGTAATGACCTAGCACAGAAACAAGGTTAATGTATTAAACGAACATTGGTTGCGCGGGTGGTGATAACAATTATGATAATCAAGGTTGCGGTCTTGATATAAACACCTGACCCATTAATTACTTACATATGTCAGTATAAACAAAGAATTGTATAGTGTAGAAAAGGCAATTCATCCAGTAGACCGGTTTCGACCTTATTGGGAACTTATCATGTACTGGCCAGAATTTGCCGCGGACAGCACTCGAACCTGGGCGAGTCTGCTTCGGAATCTGGTGCTCAAACCACTGAGCCATCCTGCCGCAGACTAAACTCCCGAGAAGATTCATATATATACTAACTAATGTAACTTGGTTAGTGTATTTTTCCTTTAGGTGGAGCTCATATGGCATAATTTTAAAACCAAAAATTCCAACTAAACATCCCCAATCTGTGCGGCAGGATGTTTCAATGGTTAGAGCACCAGATTCCGAAGCAAACGTGCCCAGGTTCGAGTCCTGTCCGCGGCAAATTCTGGCCAGTACATGATGAGTTCCGAATAAGAACGAAACCGGTCTACTGGATGAATTGCCTTTTCTACACTATACAATTCTTATTTTATACTGACATATGTAAGTAATTAATGGGTCAGGTGTTTATATCAAGACCGCAACCTTGATTATAATAAGGTTAATGCATTCTACAGCGAAAAAATAAAAAAAAAACTTGTTATGTGTTTATAAATATATGTCGAGAAGATCTTGTTTTTAAATTCTAATGAATGAAACACAGGCAAGGTTGAATAATCACCTTGTCTTTAGGTTGGATATGGCCCAGCTAGGAAAATATTTCTTGACATGATGCTGCACGATTATATGATATCGACGAACATGACGGTGATGTTTTATCAACACCTTGAAGCACTGCAGACCTCTGACTTTTCGGAGCATGTAATGGTCTTTTTATTAACTTGTTGAAGATAAATTGACACATTATATAAAATAAATCAATTTTTATCGCTGGTTTCATAAAACAATGATATCTCTATTAAAAGAATATTTTAATTATTTTGAATTTATCTTTTTGTATATTATCGAAGATTTTCATTTGTCTTTGGTGATTTTATTATTCAGTCTCGAGAGTTTCGGTTGCATTGTACACATGCAGCATGTAAATATTAATTTCTTGAGACATTTAGCCAAACGATAATTTTACAATAAATTACTGCAGTTGACTAAAAATTATTATTCTTATTGATATTGCGGGAAAGATCCAAAATTCTCATAAGGTATTAATGGTGGATATTCTGTTTTCAAGGGTTTCAATTCTGCACAGTACTCAGTGGCAATCAGTGAGAAGGTGAGCGCACATATATTATGATAAATATATTGTAATAAGTTTTATTTTAACATAATGGATAGTAGTAATAAGTGTGAGAATACAAAGCAATTAACCGAAAGGTTTAAGAAAATTAGTTTAAGATAAGGTGCTGATGATCATTCCTTATATATGATTTATCCAAGCCTGGCGTATCAGTGATTCTCCTATGGTAGTGACCATAGAGACTAACCATGAAGCCAATTACAGCATTGGCGTCATGACGACGGTTTCATGCACCCTCTTGAAGCCTACCAGAATATGTTTTTTGCAAGAGGCAAGTGGGCCATCTAGAGTCGGCTAATGGCTGTGATTGAACTGAATTGCATTACTAGTAAGTCGTACAACGAAGTCCACATTTTGCGAAGCTTTCATGTGGCACCAGAAGCGTGTATTGCTCTGAGAAAGTATTATTCATTATACGAGGTAATGATCGACATATGATCTATATTATTTGCTTATCGATAGTTAAACCAAACGATATGACGAATTCAATTTATTTGTTGAGTATAGTAAAGTCAACTAAGTAATTTTGTTTAAAAGCATGTGTAAACACCGATTAAATATTAATAGATTAATTGAAATAATGAAAGTTCATAGAGGTACAGGACGAGCGACAGAAAGATAGAGAATGAGAAATAACGAAGGTCATCACTTCGAACTAATGAGTAAAGGATCGGCATATTTTTAACGAGAGCTTTATATGGCGACTATGGTCGTAATAATTGAATGAGTTGGAAATTATTACTAGAAGAAACAAAATAAGTTTTACAATCAATGTTTGCTAATAATATTAGGAAAAGGAATAATCGAATTAGTGAGAAAATATTAATCCAAATGCGAAAATAAATTTTACTATTAAATCTGAAACAAAACGCATGACTTAAGGTGCAAAGGTTGTGCAAATATTTATGAAGTACTAAGAAATTCCTTGACGAATTAAAGACAACTATTCTAAGATTTCACTCACAGATTTTGTTACAATTTTCATAATCTTATTACCTTACTTGACATTTAGCAGGGATTATCTTAACTTGTGCTTTCTGCCGATAGATAATTCTTTGTTAAATATTCAGTTCAAAGTTTTTTTCGGTTACATTTATGATATTATTACTTGATTCTATTTCAACCTATTTTATAATCAGTTTGGTCATCCTATTCTGATTAAATATAGTATTGTGCTATCATCCCTCTCAATTTAACCAATTTTTTTTCTCATACGAGTGCTTAACTGGGCGTGATCCCTCAGTTTTTCTATATTTGCGTTGTGTACCAATTTATCGTCATAATTTGATTTGCCGCATGGAATTCTGTTAATACACAATATTGAAAATTCTAAAAGACATTTCGTACACTGTTGACGTGCGTAAGGGTTCTGCTTTTCATTTTTGGTTTGTAACTCATTGCTTAATGGGAATGCGACTTGAATCCGCTTAGACCTATGTAGGTCGTGATCGAAGACCGTCCATCAGATATATTGAGAGCTCAAGGCACATCTCGGCATGAAGCAAGTGTATAATGGTAAGGTAATTTAGAGATTGAATTGAAATAAAATAATAAACTAACTTCGTGAATGAAGCAGAAATAGAAAAATCTCTAGACCGAATGTTTATGAAGAATATGTTCAGATAAAAAGTTGGTTAGAGAAATCAGAGATTTTGATCAACGCAAGTAAAAGAAAGTAAAATAGTAACATGGAAAATGTCAGCTGAGTATATGGGCCTATAAGGTTCTTAATAGTTACGTCATAACATCTTGAATATGGTAATATGTATACCGGCGTCGTACATTTTTTCGTCAGATTTGAATACGAAAGACAACATTTGGTAGTAGACGAATTAAATCAGGCGAGGTACTATCCCAAGTCCATAAAGGCAAGCAAACGCTTGATACTTGAGAGGCAGTTATCATTTTTATGCGTATATATTTTTAAAAGAACATACAAAAAATGTCTATTTTAGCTAAGCATTCATTAAATAAAGGAATATTCTGATAGAAAGCTAACATTTGGCACAATTCACTGAATGTGACATAAATGGTAACCAAGTATATTGTCTGTCAAATCGTCTGGACTGGACGTTAGTAAGGTTAATATACTAAACATGCTTGCGGATGTGAGAGATATTCTTTCTGAAGCAGGGCAAGGACTTGTGCTTCTATATATATAAAGATATATATATATATATATATATATATATATATATATATATATATAGATATATATATATAGATAGATATATATTGTGGCGAAATGGCCACCTTTAAGACAAATAATGAACAAAGGGTCTTATCTAGGGCAGACATTATTTCAACAGAAATTCCTCGCAGAAGCGCCCGTATAAGAATGAAGCAGTCAGCCCAATGAGAAAAGCAGACTTCGAGCTGAAGTGAACATAAATTAATTAATGTGTAAATTTGTTTTATTAAATCGATGCTCGTTGTGCGAGCAAAATTCTATATATAATCGAGTAAAAATAAAGCATTTGTGGTACATTTAATATGTCTTCTGATGGGTTGGAAACGTTGATTCAGGCATTGACTTCTCAAATGAATAATTTAACTGCAGAATTAGGCATAATTAAGGCTCGTCTAGACGATACGCTAATAATAAACACGGAAGACATACATGTACGTGGACCATCCAACATAGGTGGACAAAACAATGGCGACCGCGCCGAAGAGGAATCAGGAGGAAATATGCCGGCGTTTTCAGCCGAATCGACGAGTTATTTCAGACCGTCATCAGAGTTTAAGCCGATGTTGGCACCACTAGATGTGGAAAGGCCACAGTTGTGGTTCGAAAAATTTGAAGCATCAGTTCGAGCCCAAGAATTTACATTGGAAGCACCTATTGTGCGTGTAGCTGTCCAGGAATTAGTGGACCGGACAGTAGCAGTCCAATTGGAATTGCCGGTTGACCTCACGTATGAAGAATACAAAAGACGCGTGTTGGATCATTTCCGGGCTAGGCCTCAGGAAGTGTTCTTAGAATTATACAGCCTGAAACCATTAATGGGTGAGATGCCCATGGATACCATGGCACGTATCAAGCGGTGGTTCTCGAAGCTTACCGAGTCTTTACCCGGCTTGCAACCACATGAGGCCATCATGTTCATGCTGCTGGATCCTACCAGATACGGTGAAATATCCAGCGCCCAGGGAGGCCTTGAAGAGAGACTTCAGGCTCTTCAAAGTTCGGCCATAATGACAAACAAAGTGGCAGCTGCATCTCCACGCATGGGTCCAGTTACGACATCTGACAGGAGCGACATACCGTATTGGAATTCTTCGCGGCATAATAAGCAGTTCCGCGACAGAAGGCAACAGCCAGTGGCCTGGAAGCAAAGTCAGTATATAAGGACTCCAGCTCCGACGAATACGACGTATAAGCGTCAGCAAAACCCATGTACTGCTCCTCGAGAACGGCCAGTGCAGTGGGGTAACAGGGTGCACAATCTCACAAATAAAGGTGGGAGAGAGCAGGGCACAAATATTAATCCTTTGGTGGCTCCGACGGGTAGATCGAATGAAGACCAGCAGAACAAACAAAAAAGTGGTCCGAACCAGATGGCCTTTGAAGAAAAGGAAGTGTGGGAAACATTGCCAAATGTAAGAATTTTCATTAAAGTTAAATTTTTAGAACTCTTCAACGGACAGCCAGTAATAATGCAATTGGATACTGGAGCTGATGTGTCGGTACTACCATTGACTTGGCCATTGAACAATGTAAAACCTACGAAAGCAAGTTTATGTCAGGCATCGGGCGCATCGATGGTGGCTGTGGGCGAGTGGGACACGAAGTTGTTAATAAATGAAAATGTCTATCATATGTCTTTTGTTGTTTCGAATACGCAAACGCCCTTATTGGGACTTGATTTCATTAGAAAATGGGTTAAGACGATAGACTGTCAAAATAAACGTGTATGCCTATCGCGGCCTGAGGGAATAAGTTCAATAAAGTCTATATGTACCCCTAAGATGCAGGAGGAGACCAGTTGTCTGCCTGGGTGGTGGAAGAATCTTCAAACCCAATATAACATTATATTCCAACTGCCTGATTGTAGCGAGCGTCCAGGGCCGACGGTCGACCAGTTTAAGCTATGGCTAGAACTAAATGACGGTTACGAACCACCAAAAGTATATGGTGCTCCTCCAAAGAAATTAGCAGCAGCGACTCGAGCAACCCAAGAAATGATAGAAGCCGGCGTTCTTGAACCGTCAACATCTGTTTTTCGTGCTCCGATGGTTTATGTTACGAAAAAGGATGGTTCGCTCCGACCAGCGGCTGATTTTAGGCAATTGAACTCAGTAACTAAACCGGACCCGTATCCCATGCCGGCTCTGCGTGATCTGTTCTTACAGCTAGCGGGAGGCAAATGGTTTGCCGTGCTTGATCTTAAACAGGGATTTTGGCAAATAGGCGTGCGGCCCGAAGACCGATGGAAGTTAGCGGTACAAGTACCCCAAGGTCATTTCCAATTCACCCGGGTACCATTTGGCCTTAAAAACGCACCGAAAGTGTTCCAAAGAATGATGGACTCGTTCGTGTCTGACTTAACTTGTACAACAGCTTACGTAGACGATGTTATTATATGGGCCACTACTGAACACGAATTACGTGTGAGGCTGCAGAAGATGTTGGCCAAAGCTGTAGAATGGCGATTACATTTTAATCCAGAAAAGGTACAGATAGGTCAAGAAGTGCGGTTCTTGGGGCACTTAGTCTCAGCGGACGGATGCATGCCGTTAGATTCGAATGTACAACCTATCAGGGATTATCCGGTGCCTACTACTAGAAAACAATTGCGCCGGTTTATTGGTATGGTGAATTTCTATAGACCATACCTCGCAGGGATGGCGGTTACGCAACAGCCCTTATCTCAGTTAACTAGTGCCAAGATACCATTTCGTTGGACGGAGGAGGCTCAACAAGCGTTTGTGCTATGTAAGCAGAAATTAATAGATGCAACTATTTTGACTTTCCCGGTAGGTAATATGTCAATTGTTACAGACGCGTCAGATATTGGTATAGGAGCGGTGTTACAAGCTGACGGACGTCCTGCGCAATATATAAGTCGCACACTCACTAAGGCGGAACAGAACTATACCGTCACAGAAAAAGAATTACTTGCCGTACAATGGGCGCTGCGGAAGTTTAGATATTTTGTCATCGGGGGACACGTGGACGTCTTTACCGACCACAAAGCGCTAGTGCATTGGAGATCACTATGTATTGAGAAGAAACGTGTACATCGAGCCATTGAAGAACTAGAAGAGTACGATATATCAATTCATCATAGAGCAGGAATCGAGAATGCGGCGGCCGATGCGCTCAGCAGAATTTCCGCTGTGCGGGTTTCGCCGCTTATAAAAGTCTCTGAAGAACAGGGAAGAGATGCTACATGTCAGGAAATAGTCAATCAGTTAAAAAACGGCACAGTGGTGTCTGCACCATATAAAACGTTGAGTCTACAGAACGGCCTGTTGGTGCGGAAAGAAGGACAAACAGTGCAATGGTTTGTGCCAGAATCTATAAGAACAGAATTAATGGCCTTTTGGCATGAAACGTTAGGACATCCCGGCGCTGGGCGGCTCATTGAGACATTGCAGTCACGATTGTATTGGTCTGGCATGTCCAAAGAAATTCGTAGCTATTGTCAACAGTGCAATACATTCCAACGTTGTAAACCACAAAAACGAGAAAAAGTCACTCCGATTGCTTTCAATGCCACTGCACGGAACGAGTTTCTGCATATCGATCTGGTAGGTCCACTGCCGGTAGCTCGCGGCGGCGTGTCCTATGTGTTTTCCATGGTCGATAAGTTTACCCGATTGGTCGAGTTTGTACCACTGAAGAAGATCACAACAGAAAAGATTATAACGTGCTTAGAAGAGCGATGGCTCAGTCGATTCGGTGCACCACAAGTTGTTGTTACCGATCAAGGCGCACAGTTTGAGTCGAAAGAATTTAATCAGTGGTGCAAAGACCTTGACATAAAGCATTCCCGCACAGCCACTTATCACCCGCAAACCAATGCGACAGCTGAGCGCGCACATAGGACGATGAAAGAGGTACTGCGATGTTGGTGCCACGAGAGCCCGGGAACGTGGAGAGACAAATTACATTTGGTCGAGCGGGCCATGCGCTTTACAGTCTCAACAGCTACAGGATTCGCTCCAACGACCATGGTCTATGGAGGACACATAAGACTGCCAGGTGAACCTGTAATCCAAGGATCCCATGAGCGCTGCACCATAGCGGATATTCAGGAACGACTAAAACAGTTAACTGAATATGTAGGCGCCACACAGCGACAAGGCTATGCAAGGCAACCGACACGCACTCGCCTAAAGGTCGGCGACTATGTAATGGTAGCGAAGGTCGAGCCCATGGCACTGCAGGCTGTCAATGATGGGCCGTATCGCGTGGAGAGGGTGGACGCAGAGCACAATACTGTTTTTGTTAGCCTGCCCGATGGACCACGAGCTGTTGCACTGGATCGTTTAAGCAGAGTGCGAAAGCCGATTCCTGAGGGGGGAAGATGTGGCAATGGCCACCTTTAAGACAAATAATGAACAAAGGGTCTTATCTAGGGCAGACATTATTTCAACAGAAATTCCTCGCAGAAGCGCCCGTATAAGAATGAAGCAGTCAGCCCAATGAGAAAAGCAGACTTCGAGCTGAAGTGAACATAAATTAATTAATGTGTAAATTTGTTTTATCAAATCGATGCTCGTTGTGCGAGCAAAATTCTATATATAATCGAGTAAAAATAAAGCATTTGTGGTACATTTAATATGTCTTCTGATGGGTTGGAAACGTTGATTCAGGCATTGACTTCTCAAATGAATAATTTAACTGCAGAATTAGCCATAATTAAGGCTCGTCTAGACGATACGCTAATAATAAACACGGAAGACATACATGTACGTGGACCATCCAACATAGGTGGACAAAACATATATATATATATATATATATATATATATATATATATATATACATATATACGAATACATATCTCAATTGTGAATTAGAAAGAACACATTAATACACAAAGTGGATAAAAGCCATTTATTTCGTGAATACTTAATCAACGCTTATACAATCATACATATTATATACATTCTGGGTTTTCAATTGATTATGCTAGTGGTAACAAATCTGACCCGCTCTTACTGGCTGTTTCTCTGTTTTGGCTATTGATTGGTGAGTGTGTATGCCTTTGTGTTTGTGTGTGTGCCTGCATTGCATGTAAAGGTCATTCTCGCAGTAATGCCAAGTGATGCCTGAGATCTGGTCATTATTGCTTTGATCGGCTTGAGAATTAACCATCTGTGCGCATTGTCTCGCTGTTACATGTACGAGTGCTATTTTTCCCAGTGAAGTTGATCGTTTCACCTGGTTGCGCAAATTTGTGTTCTGCACATGGTAACAGCGCCAGTGTGGATTGCAGTGGTGAGGCGCTCATATTGTTTGGAAACTTCTGTCACCGTATGCGCCTCTGTTCTTTCCACCGCAGCTTATGTTGCTCAATAAGTAACACACAATACATTTATTTGGCATCAAAGGCCAACTGGCCCGACCATTGAGATAACAAATCAAGCGAAGGATATGTGGAGGTGAGTGGAATTGTGACTAGCAAAGTATTTGATGGCAGGGGGGTTTGGGAAGAGAAATGTTATCAAAAACGTCAAGATAGTTCGATCTGGTGAAAAATAAATAAGAACAAAATTCCATTTGACTAGACAAGATCAATTGGAGAAAGTCCATGTATTGTCAGAGCTTCTAGGTAAAAGTGAGTTCCAAAATAAAGATAATAAAGATGGCGGATCGTAGGCAGACATCGGTCGATGGAGTCCATTGTCGTTGAAATTCAGTTGATGGAGCATAGCGAGGACATGGATGGAATCAGTCGGATTGAAGACGAGCTTCTTGCACGGGTCGCAGGCATCCGTAGAACGAGGTTGTGATTGAAGTAAGGCCAGGGAAAGTCGATGTCCTGTTGGGTTATCGGTCCTCCGCTGAAACAAGAAAGAAAAGAATTGGATAAGGAAAACTTAGTAAGGTATCCACTACGTGGATATGATGGGGTCATGAATGGTTTGAGAAGAGGTATCAGTGAGTCAAGAAGAAAGGATGAAGTCCAAGGAGGTAAAGTGGAAGATTAGAGAAGTTAAAGAGAATAGCCTGGGGAGAAGTAAATGTTATGGATAGAGAAGGAACCAGTTTCGTTTCCAATCGGTGGTATCGCAAAGAAAACGAACATTGGTTGCGCGGGTGGTGATAACAATTATTATAATCAAGTTTGCGGTCTTGATATAAACAGATTCCGAAGCAGACGTGCCCAGGTTCGTATCCTGTCCGCGGCAAATTCTGGCCAGTACTTAATGAGTTCCCAATAAGGACGAAACCGGTCTACTGCATGAATTGCCTTTTCTACACTATACAATTCTTAGTTTATACTGACATATGTAAGTAATTAATGGGTCAGTATCGCAAAGAAGTTTGTTGAAGAAGTACTGATGGCCTGCCTTTTTGAATTCGTGCTGGGATAGGAGCTTTATATCTCTGGGAAGAGCGTTGAAAACATTAGTGGCTTTGGAGAAGAGATAGACTTTTTTAAATATGGTGGGGGTGTGGTTAGCTTGGATAGAAGAGTTACTAGAACGTGTGGCGTAGTGGTGACTTGGGTGGGCAAAGTTGGAGATGGTAGGGAAGTTGAGATCTTATGGATAAAAGAAATGACTCGAAGGTGACGTGTGAACCAAAGCGGAAGAAGGCTAGCCAGAAGTAGGCGTTCCCTATAATTTTGGCATTTCGGGAAGACTCGCTTAAGAAATCTGGAGGATACCTGTTCAATAGTATACGAGGAGGCGAGGGTGAGAGGACAGTAGAATTCGCTGGCGTAAGAAATGAGGGGCAGAACGTAGACCTTGAATAATGTGAGTTGGAGGGTGGGGTTGTTAGTCTTAAAACAGATCAGACGGGCCCATTTGAAGAGTTTGGAAGTAGTGTGTGTAAGGTGTGGGGAGAAGTCTAAGGACTTAGAGAAATGAATGCCGAGATGTTTGGCCGAATCTATTATTTCTATGTCGAGGGGGTAGTTGGCAACCGGGATAGAGCAGAATGGATCAGACGAGAGTCTCATTAAGCGAGTTTTGGTGGGATTTAGTTTGAGACCGATTCTGCTGAGTTGCAAGTGGAGCGAAGATAGGAGCTCCGATATAAGTGGTGAGGAAGGGTTGGATGTTGTGGGGTTGCTGAATACGATAACCATGTCATCCGCATATTTGAACAGTTTGAAAAGATTGTCTTCAACCTGTATGTGTGCGAGTGTAAGGTTGAAGAGAATGGGACCAAGTACGGAGCCCTGGGGTACACCGGATCGGACATGGGTTGGCCTCGAGTGACTACTGCCAACTTTTGCTGTCGCATATCGGTTTCAAAGATAATAACTGATAAGATTGAGAACGTTGCCGCAGATGCCGCTTCTCATTAAGGCAGATTCAATTGCTGAAAATGACAGCGAGTCAAAAGCCTTGGATATATCATGAAGAGGAGAGTGCACTGAAGCCCTTTAGAGAAAGAAGAGTAGCAATGATCGAGAACACTAACTAAGTTGGTGGAAGATGAGCGGCCGTTCAGAAATCCATGTTGATCATCAAGGAGGTGGAAGTTAACATGAGACTTAATGAAAGGGTAGATTAGGTTGTATAAGATCCTGTCGAAGATTTTGGTGAAAGAACGTACGATAGTAATGGGGCAGAGATCTTTAAATGATGAGATCGAGGAAGTGCCATTTTTGGGGATAGGAGAGATCGTCGAGCAAAGCCAGTCCGGGAAAAGATAGGTGGTTTCGAGACAATGATTAATAACATCTGCAATTAGAGAGAAGACGTTCCAGCCAAGCAGCGCAATCATGCTGACTGAAACACCGTATTGATCAAATTGGTGTTTAGATTTAATGTCTTTAACTGCTTGGGCGACGGAAGCCGGAGAGACGTATAACCAGCGTAGGTTCTCGGAGTCTCCGTTGTCTAACATCTCAACAGGCGGAGTGGGAGTGGAAAATGAGTCGAGAAGGTGAGTCAGATAATCGTTAGCGAAGCAGAGGTCGTCTGACTGAGAGAAGTTAATATACGAGGTTTTGGGCTTTTGCAACAATTGGTGTTTGATGATGGCGAATTTTGCCCGGGGGTTAGGAGCTGAGCGGATGCGTCTTTCGATGTGGAGCGCTTGTTTGTTGATAGCCTGATTAATGTGTCCATCAATGCGTCTCAGAGCGAGGGCGCGGGCAAGTGACGAAGTGCGTAGACGAGAGCTGCGTGCTAGGTTGTCCCGTGCCTTAAACAGAGCGTTCAACTTATTCGTCGAATGTACGTTTTGAATAGAGGTGGCGGAGTTGTAGTGGGAGGATAGGATGTTATGAACTTCGGAAAAGCACGAGGAGAGATTGTTTGGGAGAAAGAGGTCCCTCCAGTTAACAGCGTCACAGAGTCGGCGGAACTCTTCCCAGTTGGTGAATCGCCTGAACGAATGTGTGTCTTCTCGAGGGGTGAAGGATAAGAGAGGTAAGAGGAAGGATACCTGGCAGTGATCAAGATTAGGGAAGATCTCCCGAGAATGAACATCGGTCACCTCGTTGTTGGAGAGAACACAATCCAGCTGGTTGTGCCCTCGGGTCGGAAAGTGCACGAATTGATGTAGCAAGTTGTCCGCGAAGAGTCGAAGCAGTGGGTGACTTTCCGAATCTAGGTTATGCCAATTAGCCAAGGGGAGGTTGAGATCACCCACAACGACGTACCGATCAGAGTGTAGAGAGAAGAAAGTAGAAAGGAGTTGGGCCCCGCGAGTGTCGTCGATGAGTGAGAGATTAGGGGGTCTGTAGACAACGCAGGTAGATATGCTTTGGTTATGGATTAGTAGCTGAAACGAGAAAAATTCCAATCCTTGAGAGTTCGATATCGATAAGCGTTTGGGCATAAGGAGGGATCGGACATAGGCGGCTAGGCCACCCCCGCGACCGACAGTTCAGTCGCTACGAAGGAACGTGTATCCGTGAATGAGGAAGAGATCATCACAGTGGATGGAAGGGGACAGCCAGGTCTCAACAAGAAAGCAGATGTCTATCTCGTTAGAGGATAGAAAAGCTCGTAGATGATTGATTTTTGGCGTAAGTGATCTGCAATTGATGAGAATTGCGGAGAGTGCTCTGAGAGAGGGATGGTTAGATCGGGGAGGAGAAGCGTGCGGGGGCTTTCCGCTGGCGGGCGGGACGAGATCTAGGGCTGATGAGGGTGACTGACCGCTCATTGACAAGGATGGAGTGGTCAGCATCGATGTGGATTTCTTTTGTCCCTCGTTTGTCAGGTGGGTGAGGTAGTTGGAGGGTTTGAAAGCAACAGGGGGGCGAGAAGTCTGGGCTCGAGGGGGCACTCTGAAGCTGCGATGATGGGGAGAGCGGGGACAGTGACTGATCAGGAGCTGAGACGCTGCAGTCCTGGGTGGGGTCGATAATGGTTTCAATAGCGGGAGTTGAGGTTGTTGGGGCTGGGTCAAAGTCCCGAATGGCCTTGGCAGACCTACGTTTGTTCGGTCTCCGGGTGGTGGCATCCGTCCCAGGAATAGCTTGTCGTGGAGATGTGGACCTTGCGGACGAACTAGGGAGAGAGGTTTCGTTGTTAGGAGGCTTGGCGCGGCGTGGTCGGCCTCGGCGACGTGGTAGAGCTTGAGACTGAGAGGGAGGGCTGGTTGCGGAGTAAGGGCTAAAAGTGAGAGGGAGGCCTTCAAATCGGGAGGGAGTCAGCAGGGGTGGTCTGGAGGAAGGTGCATCACCGAGGATACCGCCGTGAACAGAGCGGCTTTTCTTTGGATTGCTCCAGCCCGGAAAGGCGCGATGAGCTGGAGGTGGGGGGGTGGTGTCGGGTTGATGTGTTTGGGCTTTCTCTAGGGTCCTCTGTAGTAGCGTATGATCTCGCTTTAGTTTGACCTTCCCGGATGCTAAAGTGGGCGAGTGCAATTTGAGGTGACGAAGCTCATCGTCAGATAGTCTTTTATGTGAGGAGAGAATAAATGCTTGACCCTTACCCGAGGAGATCTCTTTAAGGTGGCTAAAGTTGTCTCCTATTTGGCTGATCATATCAGAGGCCAGAGCATCCTTTGAGAGAGGGGAGAGCGGGGACCATAAAAAGATGTTTCTCTTGTTTTGATTTCTCAGGGCAACCTCCCTGGCTACCCCGTTCAGAAACGCATCAGCTTGACGCAACAAATGGGGTTCTATAGTGGATAATGAAAGGTTGCCTGTCAGGGCTCCAATTAATCCTGAGATGTCCGCCATCTGCTGTTGGAGGTCAGTGATGTTAGAGATAAGCTTTTGGGTGATGAACGGGGAGATGGGGGCTTGCGACGAGGGCTGGTTCATGGTGGAGTGAGATAGAAGAGCAGAAATATTGATGAGAGGAAAAAAAGAAAAGAATGGGTATTAAAATTTCAAAAATAAAAATAAAAATGGAAATCGGGTGGGCTAGGAAAAGATCCTTGAAAACTGAAGCTAAAATCCGAAAAAATGTGTGTAGGTAGATTCCTGGTGTAACCTAAAAATGAGATCAGACAAAAAAATCCCGAGAATCTGAAATTAAAAACAAAATAAAACCCGATATCCTTCGAAATTAGAGAAAGAGTTGAAAACCCGCGAATATTTTGGTTTGTTGATGTATCCTGCAAAGTCTTGTTCCAAATTAAAGTGCTTTTACTCAAAGAATATTCCTTGCCATATTTCGCTCCATACTTTTATATCATCAGTAATGAAAAAGCTAACTTTTCGGTGTTCTTTGCAAAAAGTTAGACTTGTAATCTCTCTAATTTTCTTCTAATTATTTTATATTGCTTGTCTACAACATATGTAATCTTCTCTTATTATAATCGTGCCAATACTATCTCAGAAATCCTATTTCAAATAAGTTACTCTTTGTATATATTACTCATGGTGAAATTAGGCTTTTTCCTTTTTTTGTACGCCTTTACCAACAAAAGTGTCTCAGAGAGTCAAAACTAAGAAAGGAGGACAGGTGTCGAATACTGAGTGGTGCATTTACTTAAAGACTCAAAGTTTTAAGCAGGCCGAAATTTTATTTTCTTGTACTTCTTCTTGGAGAAGATGTCACTTTACTTTACTGTCTCTAATTTAAATAACGTCTATGATTGCACAATACTAGTGTCTATTTTACGTATCCGCTGTTAGCTTTGCCTATCAAAGATAAGAGCTCAAAACAATAAAGTGATAATTTTTTCGTTTCTTCTCTCACAATTTCACGCCTATATAAAAGTCAGTTATCGATTTTTGATGACCATCTAATGAGCTAAACATTCTTATCTGATTTAAAATGTATACATGATTATTCTAGTCTCTTAATGAAGACCAAAATAATTTAATTTTAAAAGAAGCTAAGACAAATTTTATGACTTTCCGAAAACATTCAGTAATTCGATAGGGTTATTTCTAATATTATATTCTGCGTTCTTCATTCACATGTGGGTTCTTGTAAACTTAATGACGAACATGGATACCTAAATGGCTACCCTTTCTCTACAAACCTTGTATGTATCCTTAGTGAATTTACCATTACTGAACAGACACCACACTAGATGTGGAAGTGGTATTGAAATGTACATTTATATTTTTTTAACAAACATAAGTTGTCAAATTGATTCGCTAAATTGGTTTTATTGCGCCAGAATAGTTAGCAATTAGTTAGAAGTCCAGTTATAGACAGTAATGCATATTTTCACAATTCGCACATCATAGCAAATGTCGCGTCAGTAATTCGTTGATAAATTTGCTTACACGTATCAAATACAAAGATTTATACTGTTTTCGGAATCTATGCTTCAATATTTTCGTCAGACTAAATGCCCGATGTTGATTTTGAGGCAGCATTTGAATTGCTATTTGAACAAAATCTGACTTGGAACCTACCAATATTGATTATAAAAATTGGTTGATCAGGCTTCACATTTGAAATCGTCTAAATGCGCAAAACAGCGCTCACTGACAAGACAGCATTTAAATGCGCTTAAAGATATCAGCAGAAAAGCAGATACAAAAAACTACGCGCTTATAAATGGAAGTGTTCTTATAATGTACAAATCTGACTACCTACAAAAAATGGAGAACGTAATGAATGAAAATACAAAATTCAGGCTTCTAGACAATAAATCAGATGATATACACAAAATAGAGCGAAAAGTATTAAATAAAATTAAGATATTCAAACTAACCATCCCTAGTCTGCCATTACTGGACAGACACCACACTAGATGTGGAAGTTGAATTGAAATGTACATTTATATTTTTAACGAACATAAGTTGCGCGGGCGGTGATAATATTTACCATAATCAAGTTTGCGATCTTGGTATAAACATCTGACCCATTAAGTACATACATAATTCAGGATAAAATAAGAATTATATAATGTACAATAGGCAATTCATCCAGTAGACCGGTTTCGGGCTTTTTGAGAACTAATTATAGGGCAGACACCACGCTGCCTAGAACATTGCTTACGCGGGCAGTGATAAATTTTTAAATCAAATTTTGCGATCTTCAAGCATAAACCTGTATCAATATATACGTAAATGTTTCATTGTAAACTTAGCGTAGTATAATTTAGGAAAGGTCATTCATCATCTACATTATGCACTGCTTAGTTTATACATACATACATATATATATATATGCATTAATAGATTTTCGTGGAAAAGGGAAACCACATTGTTTTAATTCTGGGATTGGTATTAAATTCATCCTTATTTAAAGTATGAGAAGAAGTACCATAATCCATGGAATAACGTTTATTAATAGATATTATCTCTACTAATATCAACAGACATTATTCTGGATTCGTTAATATTTTCACTCATCCAATCCCAACTGTACATTTTGCGTAACCAATCCCCTCTTAGATATGTTTATCTTGCTTTTACGCAGTGGTGACTACTTGTTTTTCGTAACGCCATCTGATGTGTCATCGCGTTTATTTTTAATGTGTCCGCAATTAATGGGGGTGTCGCATTTGCGGACCATCTGTTACTTTTGAAGGCCCGTTTGTTATGTTTCTGCTCAAGTCCAAATTGAATTACTTTCTGCACGTTTAAGCAGGGGTTAAGCTCATTAATTGCACTAGTTAGTTGGAACTTTGGACAAAAATGTGTCATATTAGCTCCACCTAAAAGAAGACAGAATAACCGAGTTAAATTTTTAAGTACATAGTTGAATTTGTGTATAGTGTGCGGCAGGGGGCTGACTGTTTAGAACAACAGATTCCGAAGCAGACGTGCCCAGGCTCGAGCCCTGTCTGCGGCAAATTCTGGCCAGTACGTAATGAGTTCCCAATAAGGACGAAACCAGTCTACAAGATGAATTGAAGGATGTTTTTTTATTTGCGAACCTGGATTAATTGAAATTACCTGATCTGCGTTTTGACTAACGTAACTTTCATTATTCCAGTAGTTTTGTTTTGATAAGATATTTCGGCCCAACTTACCGTAGGTCTTCATCAGTTGCATTTCGCTTCAAAAGTTTAACAAACAAAACAAATGAAGCAAGCGCCTTATTTCCTTTAGCCATAATATTTATACTTCAGACTAATGTTTCATTAGATATTCGCGTGTCATATGTGTGTGTGTGTGTGCATTTTATAACTGTTGTTTTCATCTAATTAATTAAGACCAGAATGGCTGAATAATAATTTATCAATTGCATGCGTTAACTATTCGTTTTACACACTCAATGTAAATGACGTAACTGAGATGACCCTCACTTTAATGTGGGGGAGACCCGCAATTCATAAACACACGTCATAAAACATGCCTTGGGTGATAAAACTAGTAGTCCAAAAGACCAATGCACATGTAAATTTCAATTCAAACCACTAGGGTTGTACTCAAGATAGACAAGTTAAAAACAGTTATTGGCATACTATTAAATAGGCGCACACCGCGCATGTGCATGTGTATGCATAACTAAAAGACTTCGTTAAAATATTATTGATACACATGTACGTACATCTAAATAAAGCTGCAGTCAATAGACATTAATTTACCCTTTGCACGCGTCAGAAAAATTATTTCTTATAAATATTGTATTATTAGAATAATTTCAATAGGTAGGGTGGGGGTGCAAAACAAAAAATTAGGCTTGAAATCACAAATCGTTTTACAATCAAACGAATAGTTAGAGATGAAATTTTAAAGACTGTACTCATAATAATTGATTATTCGTTTCTTGAATAAAAGCCCACTGATTAGTCAATCTTGATCTTTTACTGGAGCTAGCTTCATTTACCAATTCATGCAATCGCCTTTTCCTTCCATTAGCTAATGCAGTATTCCAAATCGGACCTAAAGATTTTTCAACAGCGGTTCCATTCATAATATTATCTCTAGATTTAATTTCTATAGATTCCATAATCAATCTCGTCACCCTATTACGACTACATATTGCTATGCATTTGCATTCCTTCCAGTTGATAGTATGCCCAGTCTCCACTACATGACGAGCAAGATATGATATAGCAATATGTCCATACTTACACGCAGTTTTATGTTCACCTCTTCTTACTTACTAGATGAATTGCCTTTATACATTATACAATTCTTAGTTTTTACCGACAAATTTATGTAATTAATGAGTCAGTTGCTTATATGAAGATCGCAACCTTGATTACAGTAATTGTTATCACCGTCCGCGCAACCAATATTCGTTTAATATTTTCACAAGCCAGAGGCATTTTCTCTGATTTTGTCTTGTATAGAGCTGAAATATTATTACTACTGAAAACATGACCTGTGAGTAGTACATGTTCACAAATTGTTGATTTTAGTGTATGGGTTGCACCCCTTTTTAATAATTTTTGAAGGAGGTGTTGACTTATTCTAGTTTTGAGCTTCATTTTTGAACTGCCTATTTACTGAGCGTTGCAGGTACATTGAAATTGGTTCACAGATAGTTGTGTTGACGTCACTTTGCTTGCATAAGTTCAGTTGTGTTGAACCCAACTCTCACCTGTATTGATTAAAACTTATCTTTAGGCGCTCGAATTAATTTTATTTTGAAAATCTCAGCGGAAAGATCAATTATGAAGTGAACTAAGATATTTTGTAGTATTTATTAATAAATGTTATTCCATAGATTACGGTTTTTCTCATACTTTATATATATATATATATATATATATATATATATATATATATAATAAGAAAGGTGTTTATATCAAGATCGCAAATTTAAATAATAGTTATCACCACCCACTCAGCCAATGTTCGTTTAATATTTAATGATACTCATTGCAAACATTGTGGCGTGAAAACCTTTTCTTTCTAAATAAAATGCGCAGATCATAACTAATTATTCTAACCAGTCGACCATCGTTAAAGGGCAGTAGCAGTTTGTAAGATAACTATTATAGTAGGCACCAATTATGTCACAGGTTTAAAACACTTCACGAGTGTCTCATATTAAAAAAGGAATAGTCTGAATGTGGATCAACAGGAGATTCTACAGCTTATACTTTTATAATGGATTTACCTATACAAGATTAAGAATAGTATCATTCACTGCCGATCGTCTATATAGACTTGCAATATTTATTAAAATTTAATAGAAGTATAAAAGAGCTCAGTAAACTCAAATGGTTAGGCGCGTTGAGGTCTATAACGAATTATAGCAAAATATTACCAATGTCATTTGGGAAAGCTGCACACCATTTACATTTTCGTTTAACTTTGTGATAGATTCAATTATTAAGCGTAACATTCATTGCGTTTAAGAGGAGCAGACGATATTTTTCTACTACGAAAAAATCCAAATTTTATTCAGGCCACTGTAGTTTCCTTTCCCTGTATCGGTATGCAATATGCTAACTTTGAATGCAAGAAACTGCTACATAATAAACTCCCATTCACGAAACAGCTTACGCTTTGAGATGAATATTAGCGAGTGTTTGAAAGTATAACCTTTCTTGGTGGATTTACTTAGGAAAAAGAAATTATCACATCAGCTAAAATAAGGTGTGCAAAACTATTGAATGCATAATGATGTGTCAACGGATTAGAAGTATTATCAAAAGCATTGCATTATCACAACAGAAAGATAAGTCTCAATAAAAGAGCCATGATAAACACCGTCAATAACAGTTTTCGTACAAGATTTCGGAGCATTCACATTGCCTCACCGTTTCACCATGCTTGCTGCTAACATCCTGAAGATTGTCATCGAATCAAATATCTTGGCTAACGGGAGTACACGGCGCTGTGACCAGTTGACCAATATCATGAGTACTATTGCCTGGCTACATGAATGTTGTCTACCTTTTATGCGATGTTCATCAGTCATCTCGCATGTCTAAGCAGCATAGCTGAGAACAGCCACAATTTATCAAAGTGACACACGGTAATAGAAGCCAGCAGGCGATTGCAAAACGGTTCGCAATATTTCCAGAAAGGCAACAACAACAGCAGAAGAATGTTGAACATGGTATGGACACCTCGGCAGAAGTCGCTCTTTTCGATGTCATTAGAGTATCAATGGAGACGTACTCGTTGAAGCTAATAGCTTATCAATTAGAGTTATAAATAAGCTGCCCTTAGACACCGTTTGTTGTGAAGAGATAAAATATATGCAATTTAATATTAGGTGTTGTGCACCTAGTAACAAATTGGTTCAAATATGGCCGGTTGTAGGTTTAACTCTCAATGTTGGTGAAATAGTGCGTATCTGAGAATTCATTGTGTTGGTCCTATACACCGGCTCGGCAACCATGGTGCTGGTATCAGTTACCAACTCAACAGCCAGTATGCTAGTAGCCTTTACAGGCTCGGTATATGTATTAAATATAGTGAGTTGACTCTGAAGTCACAAAGTCAATGACTTTGTATCAAGTTAGTTCAACTACTGCAGGTTTACAAATTCGTCTAGGAGATTTTACCGTCCTATTGTCCCACATTCCTCATCCAAGTATAAAGTGGGTAAAGGGCGAAATAACGGCTCCTACTAAGGAGTCGCCAGTAAGCACTGAACGGATGCGCAGGTGCGAATATACCTTCCGTTCATGCTGACTTTGATTTATCCTTCTGGTCATAACTAACCTAGTTTGTTACTAGGTGCAAAACACCTAATAAATAATTACCAAGTAGGTCCTAGTCAGATTTGGGTCGGTATTATACTTCTAGAATGGTTGCGCAGTGCGAGCTTCAAACGTTGAATCTCCGCGATTTTCGTTCGCGGTTTGACGATTTGCACTCGCAGTTTCGCAAAGATCCGCTTGATCTCCAATTCCAAGTACGCGTTGAGTTTGTCTTGTTGGTTGGGTGCAGATTCGGTCCTTTTTTCCGAAGGCGTTAACATCGTTTATACTAACCACCGGAAATGAAGCCTGCTGATGATTCCGAAAAGTAGGAATCGAAACGTCACCAGTCAACGAAGATTAGATCGTACCTCATTTGCAGTAGTTAGTATGAACCTGGTTGATGCTTTCGGAAGAAAGGAACGAATCCGCACCCAGCCAACAATACAAACTCGACGCATACTTGGAAATGGGAATAAATAGGATGTTTGCGCAGATGATAGGGCAAATCGGCAAACCGCGAACGCAAATCGCAGAGTTTCAACATTGGTTCGCTATTGTCTCCAAAAAAGAGATAAAGCATATATCCAGCGCTTTTGGAAATTCATGTGATTTAGTTTTCAAAATGTTTCCACAAGCACAATATCCAAACCGCAAATTGGAAAGTAAATAACCATGTTGCCTAGAATCCAGAAATCGTTTCGAAAACAGAATTAAATACGTTTTTAGATAGGTCGATCTTTTCTATGTCACCAGAGGTTCAATGGAGACGTGTGCGTTGACAACTAGTAGCATACCAATTAGAACAACTAAATGCGCCATGTCCGTGAAAGTGGTTGTTTTTGGTTGCGCAGTGCGATTATGGCAAGTAACGCAACAACAATTCTCTTTCGTGGGTGGTTGATTAGCACTCCTAGTTACGCAATGACCCGATTGATCCTCATTTCGAGGAAAGCGCTACGTTCGGCTACGTGTTGCCTGGGTGCCGATTCGTCCCGTCAGTCCGAAGGCTTCCACAAAATTCTCGATATCCACTGGAAATGATGGTCGATCACACCTTGGCTGATTGACATTTCGGTACTTCATTTCCAGTACCATCTTCAGAAATCAAATAACACACAGACAGATCTAGTATATCTGGTTGGATTCTACCGCAACTAGGATCGGGCACTTGACCACGCTGTTCCGTACTATCACCAACCAAGATACACTGTACTGGGTGAAAATCTGTGAAGACTAGCGACAAACAAGATCTGCGGGATATGTCTTATAGGCAAAGGCTCTTCTAATAATCACCGTGCGGAAGCTCATCATCTTTGGTTCTGTTTGTATGCATAAATCTATTCATATTATGACGATATTAACCAACTTTCAGCCTGTAGTTCATCGTCGTTCGAGAAATATAAAAAAAGTATCCGTATAAACACGTAATAAATTCGCTAGTCTGAAACACGTTATAATGGCGTCCTAAACACCAGTAGATCATCACCATCCAGACACAACTGCACCCTTAAGCCGAATAGAAAGTTAAACAGGTATTAAATAAGGATTTATTAAGAGTAAACATAAATAAACGAACAGAATGCGCACAACTTCATTAACAGAACAAGTTGATAACAAAAGTTACAGATTTCTATTATGCAAAACCGATTTTGGCCTAAAATAATGACAATATACAAAATGGAGATTAAATGCGACTAGTATGAGTGCGAAAATACTTGAGCCCGAGTTGAAATCGATTTGATATGTTAATTTCAAGAAAAAAAGTATCTCGTCTATTGTCTCGAAAAGCCAAACTTTGATTATCCCAGATAATATGCTTGGGTGTAAATTCTACCTAACAGAAAAAGGCAGGAGCGAAAACAGTTTAAAATGGAGGCAGAAGAAGCCCCAATACCGACAACAAACTAAGCAGGCTGTCGGTTCAACTCAGCTGCACATCACGAAGGAGCTCAAAATGATGAACTCAGCCCTTTTTGTTACGCCGTCGCAGGCCTGATGACGCAGGAGCTGCAAAAAGTACAACAGTAAAATTTCTATAATAATCAATGTAATTAATTGGCTTATACTTCAATGAGTACATACACAAATACAAATATACATACATAGTGTTGTGGAGAGGTTTAGTTGCCTCATTTCTGTGAGTTATCCTAATAAATTTACTCATAGTAACTAGGTATTCCTTCTCTCTCTGCATAACTAGATGCGTACATAGAAACATAAACGCATACATACATACATACATACATACATACATGCATACATGCATGCATGCATACATACATACATACATACACACACAAACATGCCGCATGAATACATACATAGAAAAATCCAATTATAATTACACAAATCTTAATAACTTCATACATATATGTATATATAAGTATATACATACATGCATATATATATATATATATATATATATATATATATTTATATACATACCTACGCACATGTATAGATGCATAAATACATACATACACAACTGCATATCTAAATACAAATTAATGAAGATCAGGACCTCTTGCATCATCGAGGTGTCGGAAGTATTGCTCTCTTCGGCGGTACATAGCACGTTTTTTCTGCTTGCCAGCATGCTACCGTCGAGTTAATTAACGGTTATAGCAAAATCTGTAATTTCCATGTTAATCATGTCTAGCATTGCTCTCTTCTATGGAGTGTTAGTAAACTATATTATTGTATAAGAATAAAATATATACTGTACCTGACAGTTGTGGGAATAACATTGGCAACTGAAAGTTGAAAGTGTGAGCGACCAGTAGAACTATGTTCTAGCATGACGAAGGTGTCATCATCAGTCGCTGTTTGTCTAGAATTCTATTGTGTCAGTGTATCTTAGCCTGGTAAACTATGATAGTTAATAAATAAACCAATGAAACATATCGTATTTTGAAAAGAGAGGGCCAATCGTATCACTTTTGCGCCGGCAACGTTCAAGACACTGCTTCGATAAGACTAATTAAAGCCCAATACACGCCAAGCAGAAAACACCCGTTGACTGCACAGAGAGTTGGCTGTACACAAATGAATGGCTCCAAACTATACTTTGAGCGCTTCTTACGCGTAAACCAAAACCGTAGTTGAAGGAAATATAACTATTGGGGCCTCACTTTGATTAAGCTCCGTCTATGTAGAGCACAGAACAAATGAGCATTACGTTGGCTGATTAGGGACAAACGCTCAATCGAGCGAAATGCAATTTAATGCTGAAATCCGACTCTCTATATACTCAGCTGACGTATGGATGATACGAATAACCAACGATTTAATGGGTCTGTCCATGAGCCTACAGAGTACGGTCATATCAGTTGATTATGAAATTGACGCCACACTCTGATTGTAAACGTACTACCAGCGCACAAACCGATTAAAACCCCAAGATAGCAGAAAACCGCATCCAGGATACATGCGGATTGTGTGTTCTAGTCTATAAGGAGTGCATCAGGTTTTTCGGCAGTTAGTGGAAGCTTATTCGTGAACGCATTTCAGCTCAAGCGAAACAAGAGGAAAAGCGAGCATAAATGCAAGTCCCTCGTATACTGACGCGGATTCCATTTGACTACAAAGTAGGCAGCGACATCAGTTGCGAACATTTTTAGGTTAGCATGAAGCTCGTATCAATTAGCACGGAGTAGTATAGTCTACCTTCAGAAGGAGTGGACAAATTGGGCCACGGTCGCGCTCCCGTTAGAAGCATCGTCATCAACACTTCATTTTATCATCTGCAAGTACGATGCAACGTTGTCTCGTTAACTAATCGAAGAAATTATTTGTCAAAACCTCGAACGCATTTAAAATAAAAGAATTGTTTAAATATAAGGCATACGGCACTTAGTAAGCGTTATCTTATATCGGACCAGAGAGACATGCCCAAGTCAGGATGCATAAAATGTGACAGCATAGCGGCGCACTCGTTACAAATTAGGCACCAAACGTCATTAGATGTGAGGCATAGTTAAGAATCGCAGTTTTGTGTGGGCAGTAAACAGAAAACGCGTATGGCAATCAAATTCCAAACGTTTTTCGGCCTAATGTCGGCGTATCATTTCATTTCAATAACTAACTTCCCACCAGGTGCGCGAAGCCTAAATACATACGTGAATGCTATTTCATCGCAATCCAATATATATATATATATATATATATATATATATGGCTGGATTTCGAAGAGCCAATAGAGAGACATTCTTTGGGTTTCAGCGACACATGAAAGCGAACAATGGTGTAGAAGCTAAAAAAGTCGGAAACGGTCATTATAGCTAATTGTGATCCGCAGTCTTAGGTCATGTTAAACGGCGTTGCGCTTTAAATCGTCAAGGATTTCCTTTACTTAGTATCTCTAGACATACAATACGTATGGGCCGCTGTTGAGATCTCGAGACGGATTAGCCTTGTTGAAGCTGGCTTAAAGAAATTTCCGAAACCCGTTTATTCTCTTAAGCTCTGCGTCTGAGGTGAAGCGTATTGACAATCTTCATTAAGCCGGCGCGGAATAAACGAGATGACTTGCTACAGTTGTCAGTGCCTAGAAAACCTTATAAATCAACGTATTCGGCCGAACTGATTTAGTTCATGGACAGCCGAGCGTCTGGAGGCATTGCTCAAGTGCAAAACCTATGAGCCAACCAGTTATACACGGTCACTCTTTCATGTATCATAACCATGAAACCCCGTTGTGGACGTTGATCGAGTAGGTTAGATCGCTTGGCCACCGAGGCCACCAAGGTAAATGGTCAAAACTGCAGGAGTAGGCCAAATATATTACTACTATTATTCGCGATATAGGTTACGTAACCACGCCACACTGTACCCTCACAAACCAAAAGCCAATTTAGTGGGCGAAAATATGTGGCAGTGAAGCGTAAAACAGGGTTTAGGGAAGAGGACCAGTTAGTTTTGTTTTAATGGTGTGGGCTTGTCTGGAGCCCGCCGTGCAGGAGATCTACATTTCCGTTTACGTTGGGTGACGTGTTCAAGTTAAAAAAACGCACATATACATTATACAGCCGATATGTTGCATGGATAGGTATAAGTATGAACCGGTAGGCCAGAAGCGTACTAAATAAATTATTTGACTGGAAAAAGGAAATTGTGCAACAAACTTCCGACCTTTTCTGTGTTTAGACTAACACAGGTGGGATTCCAGTTTTTGTTTTTTTAAGATATTTAGGCGGCCATTGGCAGTCGCATTCTTCAGTTCATCTACCATCACAAATTTAAAAAACGAGTCAATGAAGCAAGCGCGAGATTTCTCTCGCCGTATCATTTAGACTTCAGACCGATCTTTCAATATATATTTGTGTGTAACGTGTGTGTGTGTGTCTTTGTGAATGCGTATCCATAACTTATTAGTGGGCTTATCATCTTATTAATAATCCACCAATTATTGAGAATATACTTTTTCTAACTTTCCCCCTTTAACTGTTCGTTTATTTTAAAATTCTTAGTGAGTTGAATGTGTATTAAAGGGCCTCTTTCTTCTTTCCTTATTTACTGCTTATTCTTTCTTTAAATAATTTTCTACATTTTCTTGTCTAACTGTAACTTGTTTAGCTTCTAATTTTATTGAATATGTTTTTTGTGCCATGAGGTTATGATGAGTGATTCTGATTTATTGGGCTGTCCCTATCTTAAAATGTGAGGGCGACCTCAGTTACGTCAATTAATATGGTGAGTATAAAAAAATAGTCTAACGAATTTAAATGGTATATTCATATTCAGTCACTATAGTTTCACTTAGTTGTACGGACACAACAATTATTGACATTTACACACACACACAAGTGACACGCAAAAAGCTAGTGATAGGCTAATCTGAAGTACAAATAATATGGCTAGAGAAATATCGCGCGTAAATACTGCTTGCGGCAGAGTCGTATGTATTAGGTGTTGCACACCTAGAAACAAAGTAGTTCAACTATGACCAGAAGGATAAACCAAAGACAGCATGAACGCTGAATATAATCTCGTGCACATTTGTTTCGTGCTTACTGGTGACTCATCAATAGGAGCCAGTATTACGCCCCTTAACCACCATATATATTTGGGTGAGGAAGATGGGAAATTAGGACGCTACCATCTTCTAGACGAATGAGTAAACCTGCATTAGTCTTCGACAATGCGACTTCAACGCTAACTCAATCTATATAATATATATACCGCGTCTGTAAAGTATACCAACACTATGACTATTGTGTCAGTACCCGATACCAACTTTATAGTACCGAAATGGTACTATTTCGAAACACCTTCATAAGGAGGTTGTATCGTCCTATTTTCCCACATTCCTCCCCCAAATATAAAGTGGGTAAAAGGCGTAATACCGGCTGCTCCTGGCGACTCATCAGTAGGAGCCGGTATTACGCTCTTTACTCACTATATATTTGGGTGAGGAATGTGGGAAAATAGGACGGTACAATCTCCTTCTGCAGGTTAACACGTTCGTATAGGAGATGGTACAGTTCTATTCTCCCACATTCATCACCAAAATATATAATGGGTAAAGAGCTAAATACCGGCTGCTATTGATGAGTCGCCAGTAAGTACGAAACGAATGTGCACGAGATAATACTTGCGATTCAGGTTTATCCGTCTGGTCACAAATGAACTAATTTGTTACTAGGTGCGCAACACCTAATACATACTTGCATATATATTAGTTCTTCGCAACAAAGAGTATTTAACTGTATTATATTGAATTGAATGATGTCATGCTTACCGCGAAATATGATAACTGATATCAATAAATGCCAGAGTGTATGGTTTAACTGGAGTAACAGGTGTTCGGAAATTGTTGTAATTCTCAATTTGGGTTAACTTTAGCATAAATTTATATCCATCAGGTTGGTATCATGTACCGACTCGGAAACCATAGTGTTAGTATCCGGTACTCATCGATTTCAAAAAAAGGTATCAGTTACTAACACAATAGCCATAGTGTTAGTATCTTTTACAGACTCGGTATATATATTATATAGTGTGAGTTAGCGTTGAAGTCGCATTGTCGTAGACTTTAGATGATGTTAGCTTCACTATTGCAGGTTTACACATTCGTCTAGGAGATTGTACCGTCCTATTATTCCACATTCTTCTACCAAATATATAGTGGTTAAAGGGCGTAATACCGGCTCCTACTGATGAGTCGCCAGTAAGCACGAAACGAATGTGCATGAGATTATACTTTCCATTCATGCTGCCTTTGGTTTATCCTTCTGGTCACAACTGAACTAATTTGTTACTAGATGCGCAACATCTAATGCATAATTCCAAATATTGCGCTGCCAGTGAGGCTCGGGTCATTAAGGCGTACAGTCCAACACACCAGCCTCTATTAGTATAAACTAATAATTGTATAGTGTAGAAAAGGCAATTCATTCAGTAGACCGGTGTCTTTTATATTGGGAGCTTATCACGTACTGGCCAGAATTTGCCGCGGATAGGACTCGAACCTGGGCAAGTCCGCTTCGGAATCTGGTGCTCTAACCACTGAGCCACCATGCCGCACACTACACTACACACAATTTTCAGTTGTATACCAACTAATGAAACTCGGTTAGTCAATATTTTCCATCAGATGGAGCTCATATGGCACCCATTTAGACCCGAAGGTCCAACTAACCATCCTCAATCTGTCCCTACTAAACAACCATCATACTACATGTGTATGTGATATTGAAATGAACTTTTACATAATTAAACGAACATTGTTTAGCTGGAACTTTGGGCCTTAAAAGATCTCATATGAGCTCCACCGAAAGGATAAAAGACTAATCGAGTTACATTAGTTGGTATATGATTGATAATTGTGTGTGGTATGCTGCAGGGTGTCTCAGTGATTAGGGCAACAGATTCCGAAGCAGACGTGCCCAGGTTCGAGCCCTGTCCGCGGCAAACGCTGGCCAGTACGTGGTGAGTTCCCAATATGAACGACACTGGTCTACTGGACGAATTTCTTTTTCTAAACTATACAATTCTTAGTTTACAATAATAAACGTTGGTGTGATGGACTGTACGCTTTAACGTCCCGAGCCTCACAGGCAGCGCGAAGTCGCTGTTAGAAGTTCTATTATTAGGCAAGCAAAAGACAAGAGACAAAACTGAAAGTTTCAGACAGGCAAATTGATGATCATTAACAGCCCACACATAACAATACATTGTGCCGGTGTCATGCAGTGCAGTATAATTATTATTATTATTATTAAATCGTATCTCTGCTACATATACATAGATGGAACACTATGTTTAACTCATGTATGGCCCTGCTACTCTAATGATAAAATTGAAGTGTGCGGCGGTCTCCAAATTCTGAGAAATCTGCAGTAAAAAACGCTTGTCTCTAAGAGTGTTTATAGTCGGAAAAAACTAATTGATGCAACCAGCTGATATAAAATAAAAGTTTAAAATGAGAAAACTGAAACCTACAAGTTCTACGAAGACGAAAAACTTAAAAGGCATTAATTTTATATAGACTGTTATCTACCTGCAAATGACTTCTTTGGCCTCAATTCTTTGACAGTATTCGGAGCATCGATTTGAGTTACGGCGGATGCCGCTTTTTCTTTCTTTCGTTTTCTTTTTTGTGCATTCTTACTCAATCGCGTAGTGTTTTCCGACATTTCAGCCTGGTTCCATTTTTCAGTAAGAATTTCGTTCCCTTCACCAGCAACGCCCTGCTCTATGCCATCTTCAAACTGCTGACCATCAGCGGAAGAAAGATTATCAACCAGTGTGACATAGGATTGCGTCGTGCTATCATTTCTTTGAGACGAGGGTTTCTCCATTTCTCCTGTCACTGCATCACACTTATTTACGTCAATTTCGCGTGAATCACACGATTGCGTTTGCAAATCAACATCAGTCTGCGACACTTCGTTCATCTCACCTGCCAATTCATTATGTTGACTCATTCTGGCACCCGTGTTCTCCATACCTGTATCAGTCATCTCTTCGATTAGGCTTTTTGGCTCTGATGAACTCGAGCTGGCCTCATCAGCTTTGCTTGAACGCGTACAGTTATTGATATTAAGTTGACTATTTTGGAAATGAAACTTGTCGTACATGGAAGGATCTGTATTTCTGCTCCTCACAGATTCGTGCCTAGCAGAATCGCTAACACCATCATCATAATCATCATCATCAGAAGGGACATTTTGCATAGCGCTCAACAACTTCACTAGTTTTGTCTCTGTTTCTGTGAGACGCTTCCGCAATAAATTCATTTCACGATCACCTTTTAAATGTTACAAAAACAAGACGTCGTTCAATGAATAATGTTCACATAGCAAAATTACCTGTCATCATCGTTATCAGGATAGCGTTCTATAACTATGAAATCATGGCGCATCATTGGCGCACAGCAATGCGAATAGCCGGAAACGAGGAAATATTTAAAATAAATTTCAAGAGGAGAGTTGGATCCAGCCTGAATCGGAGGGACCTACATGAATACACACATAAACAAAGTCGCCAAAGCCGCCATGCAGCACACAAATTCGGCAAAATAAAAAAACGGAGATGCGGAAACGGAAGTTGCGCTTCGTGAGGATTTAACTGTGCCCTTCTGAGTCCAATGCGACCGTTTCGGTGGATCAACTTTATGGTAGGCGCAGTTTACGATGAGAGCTCCATAGCACCGCCCAAAGTGGAGATCGTTAGTGGTGGCGGTCCGCTTTCCGATCTCGAAAACGCTGACGATATTGTGGTTTTAGCTCAGAAATGCGTAGGAATTCTGCTAGCGGGAAAGAAAGAAAAACTCCACAGCCACGGACATTGATTAGGAAATGTCTAAGCGGCGCGAGCTACACCCAAAAACAGTGCTTCGTCTTCTTGTAGAACCTATTAACAGACATTTATTTACTGCATTACAGATTTTTTTTTCTTTCGGAACATCGTTGACTTTACTTTCTACTCACGTGATTTCACATAGTAAAGAAAACAAGAATTAACGTTAATGTTGTGCAGGCGTGCGTTACATATTAATGCCTAACCATGGTATATGAAACTGATATGTGCACAGAGAATTTGACATGCGGCGTTAGTGGTTTGTCCAAAATGGACGTGCGCGTGCACCTAACTGAATAATTAACAATTATGTATAAGGTGTTGCGCACCTAGTAGCAAATTAGTTCAAATAGAACCGGAAGGGTAAATCAAAGACAGCAATCATAGAGTTAACACTATGTACCGTCTAGGCGACAAAAGTTTCGGTATCCATTGCACGCTCTGTATATAATATGCATAGTGAGTTGGCTTTGAAGTCGCTAACACAACTACTGCTTGTATACACATTAATATGGGAGGCTGTACCGTCGAATTGTCCCAAATTTCTTGACAAAATATACATTGGGTATGGGATGTAGTACCGACTCCCCCTGATGAGTCGCCAGTAAACAAGAAACAAATGTGCGCACGAGATTATGCCTTTCGTTCATGCTGACTTTGGTTTATTCTTCTGATTGTATTTGAACTAATTTTCTACTAGGTACGTGATACCTAATACAACATTGTATATATATTAATTCTCCGCAAGAAAAAGTATGTAACTAAGAATAATTAACAGGTATGGCCACCTTACCACATATGTGACGCACGCCTATTTAGAAGAATGGCAACAATTACAATGAACTAAGGTAGGCATAAGTATCAATGAATTCGTCTCAACGAAATTTCTCACTCTATTAATTGCTTACATTTGTTTGATGAGCTGTAGACTAAAGAGCAAACTCGACAACGAGTATCGTGAATGTTTTGAAGGAAAACGCTGACACAGATAATAAAGTTTGTTAAGCTAAACAACGATCAGGTAACTATGCAAGGATAAGACGCACACGAAACCTTTCCAATTAAACTTATTTAAGCCAAATAATTTGCAATAAACACAATGTAACTGGGATAATTTCTATTCAGCACGCGTTTGAAACGAACACTTACTTTTTAATTGTATTCTGCTGACATCTTTTGATGGCCCGACTGACCAAAATTTAAATTTCGTAACGAAAACGCCCGAAATGCATTTTACGTATTTCGTCCGACTGTAAGCAACCCTTGTAAAAAAACTATCATTGTATCAGTTATGGTGAATTGAAGGCTAAGTCTGAAATCACAAGCATTCAAAAAACGGTAACAGTTTATCTTCCACTGAGCTAGGGTCTAACCTAAGGTCATATCAACTTGACCAAGTGATGAACAGTATAGTTATCAGGAAATAAATTCGGCGTATGATGGAGGCAACCAGGCTCGGGTATTAGGAGGTTATCGTACGAAGCCGTACTTCTCCTTAGCACATCTGGAGCAAGTGCATGATAGCATGGCAAATAATGACAAGAATAGGCAAATATAATAAAACGAACATTGGTTGCGCGAGCGGTGATAAAAATTATTTAATTCAAGATTGAGAAATTGATGTAATCTCGTTATATGAATTTTTCATTATAAACTAAGAATTGTATAATGTAGCAAAGACAACTCATCCAATAGACCGGTTTCGACTTTACTGAGAACTATTCAAGCATCTTACATAAGTGTTCAATTCAATACCGCTTCACCAGGTAGCATGGTGTCTGCTCCATAATGACAGATTGCGAGGGGGGGGGTTAGTTTAAAATTTAGCTCTACAGAGATGCAATTTAGGCTCCATCTGAAGAATAGGCTAACCAAGAAACATTAGTTAGTATAGAACTGAAAACTGTGGGTATAGTGTGTAGCAAGGTGGCGTAGTGGTTAGAGCACCAGATTGCGAGGCAGACGTGCCCAGGTTCGAGACCTGTCCGCGGCAAATTCTGGACAGCAAGTGTAGAGTTCCCAACAAGGACGAAACAATTCGACTGGATGAATTGCCTTTAATACACTATACAATGCTTAAATCATACCGCCAAATTTATGCATATAACGGAACTGGTGTTTACACCAACATCGCAACCTAGATTTAACTAGCAATAGGCATAGTCAGCTGAAGCAGCAAAATTATTCTGTCTAAAAGGAAAAAATGTAGCTAATGAGTAGAAGCCAGACGCATCGTGCAGCTGCTAGTAAGACTAGCTAAATCACGTCCGTCATCGAGCCGGAAATTTGTCTGGCTATGGGCCATTATCATAATATTAATTTCCATGATAAGAGCAGTACAGGGTGGATAAGAGAGAACAGGCTACTGCAGGCAACTTTATCTCCGATTCTGCCTCCTTTCCTTCCTCTTCCTCTTTTCAATCTAACAATAACACTCTTAGATACTATAAATATGGTTGGTTTAGATCATAACACTGAGCCCAATACTAGGTTGCCAAATATCGAAAATAGTTCTAGTAGACGTTCATTCATTAAACCTAAGTTAGGTTTTAACGTAGGCGCATTTAATGTACGGACATTAAAACAACTTGGACAGCAAGAATCTCTTGCTCGTATGTTGGAGAAATTAGAAATCGACATATGTTGCGTATCTGAAACCAGAATACAAGATCCTACGTGTATTACAGAACTTGTTGCACCATCCCTATCTACGCGTTATTGGCTTCGAACATCTGGTTCCACAGAGTCCTCTCAAGCCTGTAAGTGGGGCGTTGGTATTGCCCTTAGCGCGCGAGCTGAAGCTTGCTTAATTGAATGGATCCCCTTAAATAGTCGATTGTGTGCGGCACGTTTAAATACATCTACTAAAATCAAAGCAAAAAACCGTTATCATCGCTGCCTCTTCGTTGTATCTGCATATGCTCCTACCGATTGCAGCACAGAAGAGAGCAAGGACGCTTTTTACTCCGAATTAAGCTCCTTACTAAGTAAAGCACTAAGTTCGAATATATTCCTGGTTATGGATGACAGGAATGCTCAAGTTGGGCGCTTAAGTAACACAGAATTTCATTTAGATCGAAGATTCACTCTAAGCTCGACGCGCAACGATAATCGTGAACGGATTTTGGATAGCTGCGCTGAAAATAGGCTTTATTTAAGTAGTACAAGCTTCAAACGTAGTGTCATACGTTGTGCTACATAGCGTCCTCCAGCACCCGGACAACGGTGGACTCAAATAGATCATGTAGCAATTAGTTATAGATGGCGTGGTTGCATCCAGGATTGTCGTTCTTTTTGGAACACTTACGTCGACTCGGACCATGCACTTATCCGTTGTAGATTTGCTCTAAAATTTTCCGGGAAAATAATTAAGAATAAACCCCAAATTGATGTAGGCAAACTCGAACAACCGTCCTTCCGACAAAACTATGAAAATAATCTAAAGGCTAATCTAACTGGTCTGAATAGCGAAAATCCGAATATACTTTGGTCCAAGATAAGTTCCACTATGCACAATGCAGGTACTACTGTATGTGGCATAGCAGGCCCCCGTAGAAATAATCACTGGCTTTCTGTAAAATCTATGGAGATACTCGAAATAAGGCGCCAAATTCCACCTGGCTCGACTCATAATAATACCAATTGCAATATAAGACGCCAACTTAAGCGCAGTCTAAAAGGCGATCTCGTAACTTTTGGAACAGAAAGGCTGAAGAAATGGAAGTAGCTTTCGCGTAAGGTAATAGTCGCTGTTTGTTCCAACTTATCCGCGCAACAGATCCGAGAAAGTTAAAAGTTAGCGAAACTATAAATGATAGTAACAATGAATTAATAACCGATAAAATAAGTCGTCTTGACAGGTGGGCTGAACACTTTAGAGATCAATTTTCTTGGCCACCCGCGTCAGTTCCGATTCCCGAAAGCATGTCTGCATCAACAGTGTGGAATGTTAGTCCCGAAGAACCATCCGAGTTAGAAGTACGCGATGCAATCCTATCTCTTAAGCGCCGCAAAGCCGCAGGCCCCGATGATTTACTTCCGGGATTTTTTAAGGATGGTGGCGATATAATTTCAGGAGCGTTGACCAAACTTTTTCATACTATATGGAATGAGGAAACCGTACCACTTGACTGGAATGAGTCGACCATCATTCCCATCTTCAAAAAAGGCAATCGTAATTCGTGCGATAACTATCGTGGTATAAGTTTGACTCCGGTCGTATCAAGGTTATTTGCTTCGATTATCCTACGTCGTCTTAGCGCTTCACGTGAATCACATACAAGAGAAGAACAGGCCGGATTCCGCGCAGGACGAGGTTGTATAGATAATATTTTTACATTAAGGCAAGTTCTCGAACAGAGACATTTATATCACCGTCTCACAATAGTCGTCTTTCTAGACTTCAAGGGTGCATTTGATTCGGTGGATCGCAATGTTTTATTCCATATCTTGTCGAAAAGCGGTGTGCCCACTAAATTTGTTAATATTATACGAGCTCTCTACACAAATACTTCTGGTCGCGTTAAGGTTTACAACGAATTAACGCATAACTTTACAACCAGCAGTGGTGTTCGTCAAGGTTGTCCACTTTCCCCATTTTTGTTTAATTTTGTAATCGATGCTATTATGAACAACACTCTCTCACACATTCAGGACGCTGGAGTTGAAGTTCTCCCGGGAGATAAACTAGTCGATCTTGACTATGCGGACGATATCGTACTATTATTCGACAATCAGCATGCTGCCCAGACCATCTTAAATAGATTAACAGACGTTGTTCCGTCTTTCGGTATGAAATTCGCACCCTCTAAATGTAAGATACTGTTACAGGATCACCCACCACTCACTCCAACGTTGCGACTGCAGAATGAAGATCTTGACATAGTCGACAGGTTTACATATCTTGGGAGCTCTATCAATAACGTAGGCAATATGTCCGACGAGGTGAGAATGCGGATCGCGAAAGCTAGAGTAGCTTTCTCGAACCTTCGTCATTTATGGAGAAACGCCAATATTTCACTTTGCCTTAAAGGTCGTTTTTACAATGCATCTGTACGCGCAGTCTTACTATACGCTAGTGAAACTTGGCCTCTTAGAGTTGATGATCCGAGACGCTTACAGGCATTTGATCATCGTTGTTTGAGAAGTATAGCACATGTTGGTTACCAGCAACGAATAATTAACTTTGACATCCGTAGACGTATTTTTGGATCTGACAATAAGTGCTCGTCGTTAGAAAAACAAATAAGGCTCCATCAACTTCGTTGGCTCGGTCACGTTTTGCGTATGCCCTCATTCCGATTGCCCAATAGAGCTCTGTTCTCTCATCCAGCACCAAATTGGCGTAAGAAACAAGGTGGGCAGATTTTGACATGGCAGAAACAATTAAAGTAACTTACATCCAAATTGGGTAGTATCGGACCCACTCGTCTGCCGGAATGGGGTCCTCGTGCGCATTACAGCTCTTGGTTAGAAACCATTAGCGATATGGCATCGAATCGAGCTCAGTGGCGATCTTGTTGCAGATGTATAGTAGAATCATCTTCGTAACTTTCTTTTCTTAGTAGGGCAAAGTTAGCTGCGAGGTTCGGTTTGTTTATGACGTGATACAGTGAAATCCGCAAGGAATCTGTATTGCTGATGTCGCCTTGCCCGAATGCTAACTTGGCCATAATGGTGTTGTGGAGAGGTTTAGTTTGCCTCATTTCTGTGAATTATCCTGATAAATTTACTCATAGTAGCAAGTTATTCCTTCTCTGTCTACCCCTCTCTCTCATAAATCTCAATAATAATTTGTCTAAATTCACTTATATACTTTTTTTTCACTCCTTATGGTTATATGGCAATGAAACATTAGTCACTTGACTTTTGTGTGGCTGGACATGATGATGATGAGAATAGTCAAATATTTACGTTGCTGACAGTGGAGCGGTATACGAATTAAGAAACGGAATATTATAGGCCTAACAATAGAAAAACGATAAGATAACATACTTTTAAAGTTTACTTCAAGTGAAAGTTAACGTACTCAAATTTTTATCTTCCATTTTGTTTAAAAGAAATTCAATATCATGAGGCAAGATGGAATGCTCACCGCCCGAATTGTGTTGAAAACGTCCTGACATTTCTGTAAAAAGGTGTTAAAAAGTGAAACATCGCAGTACTTGTAATGATTGAGATACACAAAACACACAATTACCAAAATATGGACACAGCCCGCCAGGGTCTATATAGTTGATTAAGCATATATTGATTGCACAATTGGTGAGAGCAATTATCCAAATCAGTTTTGCAAGCCTCAGATGAACAACAATAAAGTTTTATTTAGCCAGTCGCATAAAGAAGAACATGCTCAACTAATGGTAGTTTACCGATACTGTGCAGCTCTTAAATAAATATGGAATTGGTGCTTATCTCAATGTCAGAATCTTGATTTAAAGAGTAGTACATATGGGTCCACGTCAACCACTTGTAGTGCTGCCGTTGAAATAGGCTGTGTAAAATTAAACAGTCACATCAGTCAATGAAGATGATTGGTTCGCAGTGTGACTGCGTACAGTCGTCTGCAAATAGATTTGTTCAAATATCTTTACGCAGTTACAGCTGATGCGTTGGTTATATCCGTAAAGTTGGTCCTCGTTGCATTACGCCAAAACGTTATTTTTGTTTTTTTAAAATTGTGACTCTGACCTGAGAGTCATCGTCAGAACGCAAGAAAACCATACATTAGTCGATAGTAGGTTTTTTTGTAGATTGATAGACATATTAATCTATGAAATACCTAACAAAAGGCAATTTCTTCAATTAACACATTCATGAGTTCTCATTTAATTGATTACTATTCTCCTTTTGAGCTCCATTTGTTCATTTTCCCTGGAGATGCACGAATGTTTTTAAGTGAACTAAATGTTGATTTGTGTGTGTGTGTCTGTATGCATTTACTATTTTATAGACCAATGATGTTTAAGTCAGGCTTTTGCGTTTTGGCTATTACGCGTGCGTATATTTGCAACATAGGATTTCTGTGGTACTACAGTGCGCATAAAATATCATTCTAGTAACAACGTATTGTAGTTAGCTTTTTAATGCTGCAAACAAATATAAAATATATTCACAACAGAGGACCATGCCCATAAGTTCACTCGAAAACGCTATCATGAGCACGCTGACTCCATTTCGGTAGACGAACCAATCTGAGGTAATCAATTCACTCCTTGTCGCTCAACATGCTTCCTTCAAAAAATACTGTCCCAAGTAAGTGGAGCGGAATAACTGATATCACAAAATCAAGAAGCAATTAGTAAGGCAAGCGGAAAATATTTGTGTAATGGAAATATGTTTAAAACATTTTGTAATTCCTACATGTTTCAAATTCCAACTGCCGTTTCATTTAAATGATGAAGGAAGATTTCTTAAACATGAAATGATTTTGAACATAATGAATGCGTTGATTTGTGATTTGCAAAAGCGCAAATTAGAACTGATTAGAGAGAAAACTAAATTCAGATCTATATTACGTTCCGTTTTGCACGTGGATGACTTTAAATGTAAAGATGAGGGAGGTTAAAACGGCTCAGGTCAGAGATGACAGAAAGTAAGCAAATTTTGGCATCAATAGATAGATCGCAGTTAAGACTTGTCCTGCTGTTATTAATCAAGTGGTAAATCTTTTCAAAATAAATCTTAATGAGAATCGGGTGGAAATGCTTAGTCTCAATCTGAATACAGCTATCCAAATTCATAGATCACCAGAAAAAGTGATAATTACTGAGGCTGCTAAAACAGCACAGTTCCTCTCAGACAAGGATAAGATTAGGTTTCAATTAGACGTAGCCACAGCTATGTTAACGTACAAAGAGGAAAAATATAAACCGAATTATTAAATAAAACGCCTAAAAAAAGTTAATAACAAAAAATGTGATATGTCAGAAAACAGATAAAGGAGGAGCGACGGTTCTGATGAGTCAATCTGATTGCAGCGATAAGATGTATGAACAACCAAACAATATAGAGGTATATGCTAAAATTCATAAAGATCCTATGGATAAGTTACAAGGAGAAGCTAAATTATTTATTAATAACACGATTACTAAGAGTGAATTAGATCAAGCGCTTGGTAACGCTCTCATACAAAAAGAAACAGTCGTTCCCAGATTGCATGGTTTAGTAAAGATGCGTAAACCATGCAACCCATTGAGAATTATTGTTATTGTCCAACACTCCCCAAAATATAAAATTTCTAAATTTCTATGCCATAGAATAAGGAAATATTCGTACTTCTTCGACCATAAATTGATGAATTCATACCATTTGGTTGAGATTGCCGATAAATGTGAGCTAAATGAAAACGATAGGCAATTTTCGAATTTCTTTTATAACTTTATATCGTATTGAAAAATTTTATTAGATTTTTAATCTAATTTTAATAATTCTTAATTATTTACCGTGAAAATTTTGCGCCCGGGTATTCACAGAATCTTGCTGCCTCCTTACCAGGATGGCATACATAAATATTTCATTTAGAAAAATAATTATAAAAATAGGTCTGACGTGTGCAAAGAGAAATTGACATTTATCGCTTCAGCTACAATTGGATGAGTGATACGCTTGCCGTTAATTATATGTAACGAATTATTTCTTAAACGTTCACAAACGTACACAAACAGGCGTGGCCTACGCTTATCTAGTGAATCGTCAGATGTGGATAAATCTGTGCAATTTAACTGGGATGAGTGTAAACGTTCAGTAAATGATTACTTCTCAATCTAAAACAAGCAAGAGCACACACACACACATGTGTGGCGCGCGCCTATCCTGTGAGTCGTCAATATATGTTATTAAATAACTGTAATTTCACTTTGATGAGTTTACACATGCAAACATATGCACATACACAAACATGACACACGCCTAATGAAAAGACAGTTATGTTTAAGATATCCAGCAGTAAGTCTAAATGAAACAATTTAAACTAAATTTAACGCTTGACGTATTGATCATCAAATTATTTAAAGTAAATTTGATTTCCATATATATTCAATGCGGTTTGATCCTCGATAGTCAGTTTGCCGTCGTACTCTGATGATGATCATGGAAGGTCGAAACGCATCAGTGCGTTGCGGCTGGCGGTAGTTTTGTTATGTTGTTCGACGACTGGTTAAATACAATGGGATTGGTGTTTACTTCAAGCTCGCAAACTTGATTTAAAGAATTGTTACCACCACCCGCGAAATCAATTATTGTTAAATTGTATTGCCTACATATGTATATGTGGCGAAAGCTGCAAACAATTAATGTTCGTGACTGCATAGAAATTGTGCAGCCGAAATTTCCACTCAAGTTCAATGTATGCGAGACTGCTAGAGGTAAGAGCCGCATATCTAAATTTGATTTACATATATATTCAATGCGGTTTGATCCTCGACAGTCAGTTTGCCGTCGTACTCTGATGATGATCATGGAAGGTCGAAACGCATCAGTGCGTTGCGGCTGGCGGTAGATTTGTTATGTTGTTCGACGACTGGTTAAATATAATGGGATTGGTGTTTACTTCAAGCTCGCAAACTTGATTTAAAGAATTGTTATTAGCACCCGCACAATCAATTATTGTTAAATTCTTTAAATCAAGTTTGTAGCCTGGAAGTAAACACCAATCCCATTGTATTTAACCAGTCGTCTAACAACATAACAACGACTAAGCGAAGTTTTGCTGTTTTCGACAACTGGTTAAATAAAATGGGATTGGTGTTTACTTCCAGGCCAAGACTTGATTTAAAGAATTGTTACCACCACACGCGCAACTATCGATTGTTTAATTGAATGTCAAATTGTTTGGGGGGATGTGCGTTCCGTTGAAAATGCTTTCGGAATTCTAAATACTCTGATTCAAATTGAAGACAACAGATGAAAACACCTTGTTGATCACAACAAGAATAAGGTAATTAATCTACGATAATGTTCGTTAATCAATGTTTTATTAGAGGACGATACCATATTCTAGATCTTTATGTAAAAAGCACACGAAAGACTAGCAGGAAAGCCTAACATTAATAAAGAAAATAAAATTATGTCTCAGATCAAAGCATTATTGCACCATTAGACAAAAAAAGCATTGAATTAAAACTGTTGACTAGACGGACCAATTTTATCAATTGATCATTCACATTCTATCAAACTTAATATTGACAAATATTTAAGCCGAATAAATTTACTTACTTTTTCTGTTAAACGACCTCGAATACTTATCATCCTCATCGTCGTCTTCATAGTCACAGGAGCTATCCCGGTCTCGAAACCGCTTGTTCTTATATTTGTACACATTGATATCTTCATCAGAAGAGCTGATGCCACCAGTTTTACGTTTGTTTGTATCGGTACATCGTCGAAATTTTCTATAATAATCATTGATGTATGTTTCTTTGTTTTTACTATTCCTCTTTCCCTTTCCCGTATAAATCTAAACAAAATTCAAAGAACCAACAAATTTTTAACCACACATGGGATATGCAAGCTTGAATTAATATCTCAACAGAAGCCGTATAGATGAAGGATACATAGTAGTAATGCGCATTTCTTTAATATATTGCCTATTATCCCAGAAAATACTTCCAAACGCTGAATGACAGCTATATTTGGTCTCTTCTCAAGCGGGAGCAACATAAATGAGAACCTATAGCAGATATGTTTTGAAGATCTCAAATTTGGTGCAGACAGGAAATTAGCTGTTTTCATAAATTGCAAAAGTCGACTCAGGCTAAACTAATAAGTTTGGAAATCGTGGCAGAAACCGATTCCTCCTGTGCCACCAGAAGCCTTAGGTGGTTGACTGCTGGAAGAGCACCGTTCAGCACGAAACTAATAAAAAAATGTAATATAATGATGGTTTAAGAGGTGGTTAAAATCAGATTGTATATTTGGACACGAGCGCAAATAAAGGTTCTCTGGAGCTTATCTTTCTTTTCTTCCATCAGCACAACGTCGTCCACTTATTCCAGACAAACAAACCGGCCACAACGAACGATTCAAGGAGCTAAGCAAAGACAACATAACGGGTTACGGCGAGAGTATGGGAAAATGGTCAAAATATCCTTGAGTTCAAACACGGACCGATGAGTTATAATTACAGGCTTCAAGTAATCGGACAACGACAACTAAATCCGCAATGATTAAACATAGATCGCGATAAAATAGTGCGCGAAACTGAATCAAAAGCGGCTAACTAGCGCATAAAAGTAACGAAGACAGGCTGCTGACATCAAGACACAGGTCGAGGGTGCCGCAGAATGTATGAACTCGGTCCACGCGTTTAATTCTCAATCAAAATGCCGCCTAAGTTGGCAATAGCAGTGATCATCCTCGATGCACCAAAGAGCAGTCTAATACCACGATAACTGACAGGTGTGCTGGTGTCATACTTTTGTGGATGGCTAAAACAACGACACAGTTTTCCTATTTAAGACGGCATAAAACATAAAAATGGAACGCAGTGTATAATTAAACGAACACCAGTTGTGCGGGTGGTGATAAGATTGACTATAATCGAGGTTGGGAACTTGATATACAAACCTGCCCCATTGTGTACTAACATTTTTTCAGTATAAACTATGGATTGTATAGTGTAGAAAGGGCAATTCATGCAGAAGACCGGGTTCGTCCTTATTGGGAACTCACCACCTACTGGCCTGAATTTGCCGCGGACAGGGTTCGAACATGAACACGTCTGATTCGGAATCTGCTGCTCTAACCACTGAGCCATCCTGCCGCATGGAGCGCAGTAGTCAATCGCAAGATTTAGATTCACCGATGGTTCAGCGTAACAAATTTCAAAGAACCAACGGATTAGGGGTGTAACGCATTTATTAAGCAGAGATTAAAAGCGGCTAGCTATCGAGAAATGCACAAATGACGGGTAACGCATATTTGCGAGAATGCGGCGGAGTGCATCACTTCGCATCACTTCCGTTTGCAAATCACCATCGTCATCATCATAAACAGCAATACAAATGCTATTATTAGTAATGTTGCACTGTCATATAAACATAGGAAGAGAAACAATAAAAAAGAAGGATAAATTTAATAAAGACAAAAATAATAATTTAGGCACAAAAATTATTAAAAATTTATAAGAGAGTGAGTAACTAGTTACTCTAAGCATATTTATCTAGGCGGCCAATTTAGCATTATGGCGAGGCAGCAACGACAATACAGCTTCCCTGTGGTGTTCACCGCCTAACGTTATGAACACAATTAAACCTCGCAGCTAACTATGCCCAACTAAGAAAAGCAAGTACAAAGATGATTCTACTAGAAATCTGCAACAAGATCGCCACTGAGTTCGACTCGATGCCATATCGAACTGTGATGCACACGTGGGCCCATCCCGGCAAACGAATGTGTCTTGGATGTGCTCGATTTAAGCTGTTTCTGCCATGCCAAAATCTACCCACCTTGTTTCTCACGCCAATCTGGCGCTGAATGAGAGAACCGTGTTCTACTGGGTAAACGAATTGTGACCGAGCCAACGTAGTTTATGGAGCCTTATTTGTTTTTCTAACAAGGAGCACATGTTGGCCGATCCAAATGCACGTCTACGGATGTTAGCGTTGGTTATTCATTGTTAGTAACCTTTATTTGCTATATATTTCTCAAACAACGATGATCGAATACCTTTGAACGAATAAAATCATCAACTCTTAGTGACCGAAACTGATTAGCGTATAATGAAACTGCGCATACAGATGCCTTGTAAACACGACCTTTAAAGTAGATTGAAATACTCGTGTTTCTCTATAAATGGCGTGGGTGCGAGAAAGCTACTCTAGCATCCAGGTTTGCAAATCTACCTGATTCTACCCCATTCGCTTCGAAAACTCTTCCCAAATTCTCTTGATGCTAACAACAGTATGTAGCTGTGATGTTGTGCAGGAGAGAGTGATACCACGATAAGTGATTTTAGTCGTACCCTCATGTGAGTCAGAAAAACAACAACACACCTCTGCGAAGACGAGTCAGATTCCTCCATAAATTTTAGTTTCTTTTAACCTACGCATAAACGAAAGGTGGCTCTCGATTGCAGCGGCTTTGCAATCATGCGACTAGACGTATTTGTTATATCGTCATAAAGCAGCTTCGAAAGAGAGAAAAAGTCCACTTTTTGGTCACCCACAATGTTTGGTGTAACAGAAGGAGTACACAGATTCTTCATGCGGTCGACGAACTTCGCGTCCAAGAATAGGACGTCCGAATTGCTTCATACAGTCCTAGAAAGCGATAAACTAGAATGTAAAAAGCGATGCTTCACAGTCGCACACGTGCAGTTATTTGAGAGCCACAATTGGGCACCAGGTAACCACTTTCAAGCACGACTACGCATGAGACTTTGAGTTTAAGCGTACAGTATGAAGAGTAATTTAGAACTTAATGCTGTAAACTCATGTCGAAGCTTACGAACCCAACAACAACAGTTACCGCCTTACACGTATAAGAGACAGAAAATAAGAATTAGGCATAACCGTCGTAAAGTCCATCCCCTCCTCAACGTGGTACGACGGTGTCAACCATGTTTCGATGGCCGATCGTACATGGGCTAACGGGGCTATGGCGGTGGTGTCACCAGGGCGTGGTGGATTTCCGACCGGCAATCGGATCTCCTATAAAATACCACATGAGCCCGACGACGGCACCATGACTCGGCGTGTGTTCCCCGCCACAAAAGGGTTCAACAGCCACAGGATTACATGGACTCCTGGACAGTACCCCGTACTTCCGAATGGCGAATGAGCTCTCAACAGCCACCGGCAACCATGCAACTTACTGCTGCCTTGCAGACTGCGCTTGGATGTGCAAAGGCTAGAGGTGCGTCCTCAATCAAAAAGCCGAGTGGTGAGGGGACACCACTTGTACCAAATTTTCAAGAAACTCCATGAAATGTCACATGGAGCCGGCTTATCCTCCAAAAGGAGTCAGCCGCAGTAAAGTAAAGTAAAGTAAAGTAATTGGGCATAAGCATTGAGTACATATCGAAGCTCGCTCAAGCTTTCTCTTCATAGCAGTGCACACAGTTAGTGCGACATCGGATCATGGTTAAAAGAGGCTTCTCAGATACGCAGAACTTCTTGGAGGCACGCTGTTGTGATGGTGTCAGGTTTAGAAAAATGAATATTCGCGCGAAATAATGCACGATAGAAGACATCTTGTTAGCTGATAAAATAGCGAATATGCACATAATAAACATTCCAGTTTGTTTTTGGATGCTTGATAACCAGGGGATGCAAACTCTGATGTAGGTAGAAAGTAAGTTATTTTCACAATCATAAACCCTTGCTCCTTCAGAAGCAGACATTTTAATCTTAGTTTCTGAGATTGACTGCAGAGGTGTATTGCCTCTGTGTTAAATAGGCAAATGTAGAGGTAGAATCCATAAAAGCTGAATTATAGGAAAATATTCGTGAGACACACCACCCTCGTTTGATTCTGTTGGCTGTCTTCACGTCATATTCCAAACGCCAGAAAACTATCATACTACAATCGCAATCGAAATTTGCGCAAATACACTTACACCTGCGGTGCACTAAGAAATTATCCGCATACTTGTCAGAAAATGCAACTAACTAACTAAACACGCACAAAAGGATATATGAGTCTCGTGAACAGAGGACTCCAGAATATCCTACGATTTTATGACCGAAGTAATCTGGCCTATACAATGATCATTTAAAGGAACTGAAGAAACGCGTGCAAGCCAAATGAGCAAATTCTGGCAATGAGCACACTGAAGTCGCTTTCTCCTTAGCTTGTACATGTTAGAAAGTTTAACGAAGGCAGCTATCGATGGATTAAAGTGGTAAAAAAATGATTATAATCAAGGTTGCGACCTTGATGTAAGCACTAGACCCATTAGGTACTTACATTTGTCAGTGAAGAAAAGGCAATTCATCCATTAGACAGTTTTCGTTCTTATTGGGAGCTCATCACATACTGGCCAGAATTTGCCGCGGACAAGACTCGAACCTGGGCAGGTCCGTTTCGGAATCTGGTGCTCTAACCATTGAATCACCATGCCGCACACTACCCTACACACAATTTTCAGTTATATACTAAATATTGTAACTTGGTTAGTCTATTCTTCCTTTAGATGGAGCTCATATCGCATTCATTTAGACCCATAGTTAAAACTAACCATCCCAAATCTGTCATTACTGAACAGACACCACACTACATGGGGAAGTGATATTGAAATGAACATTTATATAATAAAACGAACGTTGGTTGCGCGGGCGATGATAATTATTATTATAATCAAGGTTGCGGTCTTGATAAAAGCACCTGACACATTAATTACTTACATGTGTCAGTATAAATTAAGAATTGCATAGTGTAAAAAAGGCAATTCATCCGGTAGACCGGTTTCGTCCTGATTGGGAACTCATCACATACTGGCCAGAAATTGCCGCGGACATGGCTCGAACAGAGACACGGCTGATTCCAAATCTGGTGTAGTATGTGATGAGTACTTGTGACTGACGGTAGTCTTGCTATGTCAGTATAAACTAAGAATTTTATAGGGTAGAAAAGGCAATTCATCCAGTAGAGCGATTTCGTCCTTATTGCGAACCCATCACAATGGATGCATCAGTTTGATAACGGCAAGCTTTTCAAGAAAAATAACCTGACTCGGAATACTTACTCGCTAAGCCGCTACAATCTGGCATTGACATCTATAAAATTTCCCCAAGGAAATTCGGCTACAGCAAAGCATACTAAAATTGGCCCATCTAGTGCAGTCTTTTTTGTAATAAAAAACGTGTGTATTAACGTATGTTGTTAAAGCGCAGCAAAATTGACCGTTTCTAGATTAATATGCATAAAAAATTTCCATAAGCAATTCAAGTCTATGCATAGAAGAGGCTTACCTTTGAAATTGTATAAACTAAGTACAGAACTATTCCAATCGCATAGATTGGTAGGACAAGAGATATTATTCCACCGCCTCGGACGCCAGACCGCTTACTTTCAGCTGCATGAAGTTGAGGATGGGGTGCCGCATGCATCTAAACTTAAGGTAAACAAACAAACAAACCCTCTGAGGTCCTCTGCTGGGGGGAAACCGAGGATCTATAATGCGAAGAAAATTATTACAAAAACAAGCACTCAATTACTTTGAATTGCTGCGCAGCTAGCATAGCATGATAAAGGTAAACAAAAGAAAAATTATCCAGGCCAATAATTGGCAGTGAAGCGTGTAACTTATTATTAAAGTTTAGCCAACGGTTCTTAAAAGGGGCAATAAGGGTAGGAAAGTAAGCATACCAGACGTGGATGACGAGCTACGACCGATGAAGAAACGTTTGAGCACTAGCACCAAAAAACACACAGAAAGTGTTTATCAGCCTTTGGCATTAAACAATCGAATAGAAATTTAAAAAAAACAATTCTTAATAATCTATCGAAGCTAGAATTGGACGGCCAAACAAAACTAAGATTACGCTTCATAGGCATACGATAAGAAAGAACCAGTTTTCAAATTAAGATGTGTAATTTTCTATGATGAGGATGATGACGAAAATCGAAAACCCGAAAAAAGTTGAGTACACCATTTTAACAGCTCCGCTCTCTACGCAGTTTTGACTTTGTTGTATTGCTAATGTTGCCTTGTTGTGTAGCTGTTTAGTTTACCTCCTTTCTGTGAGTTATCTTGATAAATATATTCATAGTAATAATTTGTGTCTAAATTTTTATTTTTCTCGTTCTCTGTATATATTTTTCATTAATTATGGTTATATGGCAGTGAAACATTAGTCACTTTTGGCTTTTGTATGGCTGTGCATGATGATGATGATGAAATTACCGGTAATCGCTAGGATGACAGTACGACGCTAAAGGATTAAGACTAAACCTGGTAGCTATTTGAGAAATCACAATTTTCATTACCAGAATGGGGGAATTAGCGCATAAAAATTGACGACTTCTAGCACCAAGCCGCTTATGTGGTACGCAGCATAGACTACACGAAAAGTTATAGCGATTTAGATAAATAATTCAGCTGTTGCAACACCGTATAGCAGAAAAGCAACACCGCATCTGTTGTGAGGAAATGGTCGACGAGGCAAGCCCCGCTGACGGCAACACAAAAATTATAGGTAATTGATGCTTCACTTCCATATTACCATAAAGAGGAATAAAATTAAATTTCAAAAGAAAACGTAGAAGTAAAAATAATAGCAATAAGAAAATAGACAAAATTGTTAAAGGAGTGTGATTGATGAAGGGGAGGGCATAGTTTGTAGATAACACACAGAAATGGGACACCCTAAATCTCTAAACAAAATTATGGCAAAGTCAGCTTTGAAGTAAGGAAAAATTGGCAATACAGCTTCCTTGCGGTTTTCGCTGAATCGCGTCATAAATACAACTCAACCTCGCATTTAACTCTGTCTAACTAAGAAAAGAGAGTACTAAAGGTAGTTCCATCAAAAAAGCCTGCAAAAAGATCGCCATTAAGCTCGACCCGATATCATATCACGCAGGATTTCTAACCAAGAACAACGATTCGTATGTGGACCCCATCCTGTCAAACGAACGGGTCTTAAACTACCAAACTTGAATAGAGTTGACTTAAGCTGTTTCTGTCATGCCAAAAGCCTGACTATTTTATTATAAAACTGCACGTATATATGCACTGTACACACGACATTTAAGGCAGAGTGGAATAATCGTGTTTTTCTTTAAATTGCGAAGGTTGGAGTAAGCTACTCTAGCTCTTGCGAATCTTAGACACACATTGTATGCCATATTGAATAAGTTAATTACTGATTAACCTGCCCAAATTTGTAAACCTGACAACTACGTCCAGATTTGAGTGAGTAATAAGTGATCCCGTATAAATATCTTATATTTAGTGTTCAAATTTCATATCGAAAAACTGAACAACGAGTGATAATCTACTCAAGGTGGCCTGAGAAGAATTTCCATTATCGATTAATAATACAATATTGTTCGCATAGTCAAGTTCGCCTGATCTACCGCCCGGGAGAACTTCGATGCATGCATCATGAGCATCTGGAAGATTATAATTCATAGCAGCATATATTGCAAAATTAAACACAATTGGGAAACCTGACAGCCTTGACAAATACTAATGTTGTGGACCTTATCGCAACCAGAACCGTTTGAGTAAACATAGCATATAGTATTTACAAATTTAGTAGGCATACCACTTTTTGACAGAATATCGACAGAGTATACCGATCCAATAAGTCAAATGCACCCTTAATGTCTAGAAATACGGCTATTTTGGGAAGGCCACATAGATTACCTGATCTGCGTTTTGACTAACGCAGCTTTCATTGTTCCAGTAATTTTCTTTTATCAAAATATTTCGGTCCATCTTACCGTAGGACTTCACCAGTTGCATCTCACGAAACAAATGAAGCAAGTTTTTTATTTCCTCTAGTCATAATATTTATATACCTCAGACTGAACTTTCATTAGATATTCGCGTGTCACATGTGTGTGTGCATTTTCATAACCGTTGTTTTCATCTAACTAATCTAGACAACAGTGGCTGAATACTAATATATCAATTGCATGCGATAACTATTCGTTTTACACACTCAATTTAAATGACGTAACTGAGATGGCCCCCGCTTTCAGGTTTGGGAAACCCTTAAATCAGAAACACTCGTCAGAAGAACATGCCATGAGTGATAAAACTAAAGGTTCGAAAGACTAATGCACATGTTAAATTACAATTCAAACCACTAGGTTGTACTCAAGATATTTATTTTTTTTTTTTTTTTTTTTTTTTTTTTTTTTTTTTTTTTTTTTTTTTTTTTTTTTTTTTTTTTTTTTTTTTTTTTTTTTTTTTTTTTTTTTTTTTATGTACGTACATGTGTATCAAAATAATTTAACCAAGTTTTTTAGTTATGCATACACATGCACATGCGTGGCGTGCGCCAATAACTGTTATTAACTTATCTATCTTGAGTATAACTTAGTGGTTTGAATTGTAAATTAACATGTGCATTAGTCGTTCGGACTTCTGGTCTTATCACTCATGGCATGTTTTTATGACGAGTGTTTCTGAATTATGGGTCTCCCCATCTCAGTTACGTCATTTACATTGAGTGTGCAAAAACGAATAATTATTGCATGCAATTGATAAATTATTATTCAACCACTCTGGTCTAAATTAGTTAGATGAAAACAACGGTTATAAAAATGCACACACACACACACATGTGACACGCGAATATCTAATGAAAGGTCAGTCTGAGGTATATAAATATTATGACTAGAGGAAATAAAACACTTGCTTCATTTGTTTCGTGTGATGCAACTGATAAAGGTTTACGGTAAGATGGACCGAAATATTTTGATAAAAGAAAATTACTGGAACAATGAAAGCTGCGTTAGTCAAAACGCAGATCAGGTAATTTCAATTAATCCAGGTTCGCAACAAGAAAATTCCTTCAGGCCACATAGATGTCGCTGTTCAAAAACTTGTCTTAATGTAAAAATATTATTTATACAAATTCGTCCGAATGGTTCTTCCCCAGTATATGATTCATGCGAAATTCTAGGACGACACAAAATAATCGAAGCAACTAACCTAGATACGCTCAGAGTCAAGCTTATACCACGACATCTATCATACGAATTACGACTGCATTTTTAAAAGATAGGAATGATGGTCGACTTACTTCACAAAAGCGACATGATCTCCTCATTGCATATAGTACAAAAAAGGTTAGCCAACACTCTATAAAATGTCTACACCATACTTAAATAAGTTCGCTAACAAGTCATCGGGGCCTGAATCTTTATGATGGGAATGCATTTGGTTTAATAAATGGTAGTCTACTCGAACTATTTTCGATATTTGGCAATCCGGCATTAGGCTCAATGATAAGATCAACATGCACCATACTCATAGCAGCTAAAATAGCGTTATTGCTAGATTAAGGCGAGAAAATAGAAGGAATACAGGTACAATCGGAGATGGTTTCTGCCGTAGCCTGATTTCGCTTTTCACTCGGCACGAATCAACAAACAAGGCGTCCTATCTTATCCTGCGCGAAGGCCGACGCCGTGTAGATTATTGCTCTCAAATGTTATGGTTATATGTGGGCTGTAAAAGAACACTTGGTTGCTCATTCACAATGAGGATAGTTCGTATTCAGAATTTCCCATCTTTTAAATATTCTGCCGACCAAAGCTTATGAACACAATCCGCGCAGATTTCAGTGGCCAAAGTTTCCTTGAACAGCACAAACCTGTCATTTTCACATAACAATGTGGATATCAAGCCTGCGCAGTTCGAATTCTGTAAAAGACTGATAAGCTTGTGATGCAAGAACTCTCACATTCCAAGAGCTAATGGACAAACTGTGCTATTACGTAAGTGGCACATGGGGAAAGGCAAATATTGCTGGAAGTCCACGATAAATGTTCCAGTAAAAAGAAACCAGTCATCAATTGATCATATTCCACATATCCATAAAGCTTGCGCATCTAAGCACAACTTATTACGATTTTTATCGCCAGACCAGAGAGACTCTTCGGACCCTAATATACATTTCTTTGAAGTTTCTATGCTGTATTCATGTTCTGTCCACTGAGAACGCGATGATATTGGTTAAAGGGCGTAATACCGGCTCCTACTGATGAGTCGCCAGTAAGCACGAAACAAATTTGCATGAGATTATACTTTCCGTCCATGCTGCCTTTGGTTTATCCTTCTGGTCACAACTGAACTAATTTGTTACTAGGTTCGTAACACCTAATACATACATTGTACCCTTCTTATGTTCAAATACAAAAAGAAATTTTATCAGATATAAGAAAATTTTCTTTCTCATGGTCTTCTCAAATATCTACTCATGAACATATCTTTATATATAAATTGGAAGGCAAAACAAGATAGAAATATGTCAACAAAGCGAGTGTGAAAAATAGAAACCAATCAAATTGCGTGCGTCACATCCAGTTCAAGCTCAATGCTTGTACGTGCTTCTTCTGCTTACATAAATCCGGCTGCAATTTGTTTATCCATAAGGCTTCGTATGTGGATAGCTCCCTTTTGTTTTTGCATTTAGTAATTACTTTGAATGCTACGTCTGGAGAACATACGTGTGTTGTTTCGATGATGTGTTGCGCAATAGCAGACGTGTATTCACCATTTGATTTAAAACAGGCGTTCAAGTTGCAATGTTCTCTCATTCGAGTAATTAACTGTCTGGTCGATCGGCCTACGTAAGTTGATCGACAACTTGCGCATGTATATTGGTAAATAATATTTGATATCGACATTAACGGCTGTTTCTCTTTGATTGCTGGTAAAGGCAAATGTGTTACCCTAAATAACACTCGTAGTTTGGCTGCATTAAATGTGCGTGTCAATGCTGTTTCAACTTTCTTTTGTGCCATTCGGGAAACTGCATCCCCCTTAAATGGGATGTTTAGGTAGACGGTTTTCTTCTCTGGCCCATAGTACGTCTGTTTCTGGTTAACTCCCCTTTTAATAATTGATTCAATTAATTGTCTGGGATAGCCATTAGACATTAAATCGTTAATTGCTTTATTACATTCATTTTCTTTAGAATCTTGACTAACCAACCTGTCAATTCTTGAAAAACAACCACGAACTGTTGATAATTTATATTGAAATGGCACAAAACTGCTGTAATGTAAATACTGTGCAGACCATGTTGGTTTATGGTAAATTGTTCTGTTTAATTTACCATTAGTTTCTTTCTTTAATAGTACATCTAGAAAAGGCAGACAGTCATCTTTCTCGTGCTCTGACGTGAAACCGATATTCTTATGTGCTTTGTTGAACCTTTGAAGCAGTGTTCATGATTGCGACCTGTTCTTAAGTACAAGAAATATATCATCCACGTACCGTATATATTGTGCACATTTACTTATGTCACTCTTTAATGATGTATTTTCTAGGTGCCCTAGAAAAATCCCATACAACACTGGATATAAGGGGCTTCCCATTGCGACACCATCAGTCTGTTTGTAGATGCTTCCATTAAAACGAAATCGTACGTGTTTCGTGCATAATAAGATAAGCTTGCGTAGAGTTTGACCTGGCACCGGCGATGGTAATATATCGTGTTCTACCGCTTTGACTATAATGTGCTTAACTTATCAAAAGTGCCAATCGATCAGCTAACAATGGAGGCACTATCGATGGGCCGAAATTATGGAATACATCCTTCTAATAAATACAATGTTGATTTTGAGGCAGCATTTGAATTGTTATTTGAACAAACAGCTGACTTGGAGCCTACCAGTATTGATTATAAAAATTGGTTCAAGGCTACACTTGTTGATCAGGCTTCACACCTGAAATCGTCTAAATGTGCAGAGCAGCATGCGTTGACAAAGCAGCATCTAAATGCACTTAGAAATATCAGCAGAAACACAGACATCAAAATACTACGCGCTGATAAAGGAAAGAGCGCAGTTATAATGGACAAATCTGAATACGTACAAAAGATGGAAGACGTGTTAAATGACAATACAAAATTCACACGTCTAGACGATAAATCAGATGAAATAGACAAGGTGGAGCGCAAAGTAATGAATGAAATTAAGATTTTGGCAGATGCCGGTTTTATTGATGAGGCCACTGCACAGAAGCTCAAGCCAGTTGGATCATCTACACCAATAATGTACGGATTACCAAAACACACAAAAGAGGTTGTCCTATGAGGCCAATTTTATCAATGGTAAATTCTCCGTTTCATGCACTAGCAAATGGCTAGTTCGTTTACTCGAACCATTACGTAAACTACTAGGTAATCATTCGGTTGCCGATTCGTTTGAGTTTGTAAACAAAATTCAAGATATAAATGTTAAAAACAAGATTATGGTATCTTTTGATGTTACGACTTTGTTTACAAATGTTCCAATTGATGAAACCATTGACATTATAGTCAAAGCGGTAGAACACGATATATTACCATCGCCGGTGCCAGGTCAAACTCTACGCAAGCTCATCTTATTATGCACGAAAGACGTACGATTTCGTTTTAATGGAAACATCTACAAACAGACTGATGGTGTCGCAATGGAAAGCCCCTTATCTCCAGTGTTGGCTGAGATTTTTCTAGGGCACCTAGAAAATACATCATTAAAGAGTGACATAAGTAAATGTGCTCAATATATACGGTACGTGGATGATATATTTCTTGTACTTAAAAACAGGTCGCAATCACGAACATTGCTTCAAAGTTTCAACAAAGCACATAAGAATATCGGTTTCACGTCAGAGCACGAGAAAGATGACTGTCTGCCTTTCCTAGATGTACTATTAAAGAAAGAAACTCATGGTAAATTAAACAGAACAATTTACCATAAACCAACATGGTCTGCACAGTATTTGCATTACAGCAGTTTTGTGCCATTTCAATATAATTTATCAACAGTTCGTGGTTGCTTTTCAAGAATTGACAGGTTGGTTAGTCAAGATTCTAAAGAAAATGTATATAATAAAGCAATTAACGATTTAATGTCTAATGGCTATCCCAGACAATTAATTGAATCAATTATTAAAAAGGGAGTTAACCAGAAACAGACGTACTATGGGCCAGAAAAGAAAACCGTCTACCTAAACATCCCATTTAAGGGGATGCAGTTTCCCGAATGGCACAAAAGAAAGTTGGAGCAGCATTGACACGCACATTTAATGCAGCCAAACTACGAGTGTTATTTAGGGTAACACACTTGCCTTACAAGAAATCAAAGAGAAATAGCCGTTAATGTCGATATCAAATATTATTTACCAATATACATGCGCAAGTTGTCGATCAACTTACGTAGGCCGATCGACCAGACGGTTAATTACTCGGATGAGAGAACATTGCAACTTGAACGCCTGTTTTAAATCAAATGGTGAATACATGTCTGCTATTGCGCAACACATCATCGAAACAACGCACGTATGTTCTCCAGACGTAGCATTCAAATTAATTACTAAATGCAAAAACAAAAGGGAGCTAGCCACATACGAAGCCTTATGGATAAACGAATTGCAGCCGGATTTATGTAAGCAGAAGAAGCACGTACAAGCATTGAGCTTGAACTGGATGTGACGCACGCAATTTGATTGGTTTCTATTTTTCACACTCTCTTTTTGTTCACATATTTCTATCTTGTTTTTCTTTCCAATTTATATATAAAGATATGTTCATGAGTAGATATTTAGGAGGACCATGAGAAAGAAAATTTTCTTATATCTGATAAAATTTCTTTTTGTTTTTGCACACAGGAAGGGTATAATAAATTTTATTAAAGCTCGCATTTCAAAAGAACCTAATACATACTTGAATGCTCGTTTAATTATTTAAAAAATGAAGATATTCCAAAATCACGGTTAACTGGTCTTGATGGTGAAATTTCGAATATACTTTGGTAAAATATATATATTCCACTATGCACTATATGTACCATTGTAGGCTCCATCATATATAGGCATTGAATATCTGTAAAATTTATGAAAGTTCTCGAAAAGTGGCGCTAAATTGCTACTAGTTCGGCTTATAATAATACCCGTAAAGTTGTAAGACGCTAAATTAAGCGCAGAATTAACATCGACTTTGAATCCTTATAGACCAAAAAGTCCGAAGAGATGGAAGTAATGTTCGCATAAGGCAATAGCCGAAGTTTGTCCCAAATTTTTCGCGACACAGGCTCGAGAAAATGAAAAGTGAACGAAAATAAAAAATGATAGTAACATCCGTCTAATAACCGATAAATATGTGACGTTTAGATAAGCGGGATTAACCCATCGAAGGTCAATTTTATTCGGCACCTGCGTTAATCACGATCCACGAAATTATGACTGTATCAACAGTATGGAACGTTAATCTTGAAAAAGCATCAGAGTTAGAAATACGGAATAAAATCCTATTGCTCAAACGTCGCAAAGTTACAGGCCCCGTTGATTTGCCACCAAACTTATTTCAGGATGGTGTCAAAAATCCGTGGAGGGTTGAATAACCTAATGCGTACTATACGGAATAAGGAGACCGTGAAGCTTGCTTCTAGTGAGTCGACTATCATTCCTATCTTCAAAAAAAGATATCGTAACTCGTATGATAACCATTGCGGGATAAGCTTGATTCAAGTCGTACGTAGGTTATTTGCTTAGATTGTCTTACGCCGATTTAGAGGTTCAAGTGAATCACATACTAGAGGAGACCATGCCGGATCCCGGGCTGAATGAGGTTTTACAGATATTAGTTTAATCTTGAGGCAAGTTCTTGAACTGCGGCATCTACATCGTTTTCTCACAAAATCTGTATTTCTATACTATACTGACTCAGTGCGGCGCAATTTTTTATTCCATATTCTGTCGAAACGTGATGTGGCCGTAAAATGTGTAAATATTATACGCGCTATCAACATAAAGACTTCTTTCGCGTTAAGATCTACAGCGAAATAAAACAAAAGTTTATTACGAGCAGCTGTGTTCTTCAAGGCCGTCCACGATCCACAGTTTGTTTAATTTTGTAATAGATATTCTTAAGAACAATATTCTTCCATACACAAGAATATATCTATTAGTCCGATTTTTTGAAAATGAGAAAATGTAACTAGGAGCAGTTTTACATTGAGCGTTCAAAGATCCTGTCTAGTCAAATGGAATCTCTTCTTCACCAGATTGAACTATCACGAAGTTGATGAAAGCACTTCTCTTTCTCAACTCCTCCCTCCTTTGTGGTTAAATACTTTGCTAGTCACAATTTCATTCATATCCACATATCCTACCTTTAATTTGTTATTTCAATGGTTGGGCTATGACTGACGGCTGTTGACCCCTTGGTTTCTTACTTATAACAAGTTTTGTTTACAGCAATTATAAGATTTTAACCAGGATTAACATTAATAAGTGCATAGACTGACAAATTGTAAGTTCTCCATATAAATATATGTGAGCCAACTGTTAGTTATAATCAGCACATCTAATACAAGTTGCCTCGGCATTCATTTCTCTAAGTCCCTAGACTTCTCCCCACACCTTACATACACTACTTCCAAACTCTTCCAATGGGCCCGTCTGATCTGTTTTAAGACTAACAATCCCACTCTCCAACTCACATTATTCAAGGTCTACGTTCTGCCCCTCATTTCCTACGCCAGCGAAATCTACTGTCCTCTCACCCACGCCTCCTCGTACACCATTAAACAGGTATCCTCCAGATTTCTTAAGCGAGTCTTCCCGAACTGCCAAAACTACAGGGAACGCCTAATTCTAGCTAACCTTCTTCCGCTTTGGTTCACACGTCACCTTCGAGTCATTTCTTTTATCCATAAGATCTCAACTTCCTTACCACTCTCCAACTTTGCCCACCCAAGTCACCACTACGCCACACGTTCTAGTAACTCTTCTATCCAAGCTAACCATACCCCCACCATATTTAAAAAAAGTCTATCTCTTCTCCAAAGCCACTAATGTTTTCAACGCTCTTCCCACAGATATAAAGCTCCTATCCTAGCACGAATTCAAAAAGGCAGCCCATCAGTACTTCTTCAACAAACTTCTTTGCGATACCACCGATTGGAAACGAAACTGGTTCCTTCTCAATCCATAACATTTACTTCTCCCCAGGCTATTCTCTTTAACTTCTCTAATCTTCCACTTTACCTCCTTGGTCTTCATCCTTTCTTCTTGACTCACTGATACCTCTTCTCAACCCATTCGCGACCCCATCATATCCACGTAGTGGATACCTTACCAAGTTTTCCTCATCCAATTCTTTTCTTTCTTGTTTCAGCGGAGGACCGATAACCCAACAGGACATCGACTTTCCCTGGCCTTCCTTCAATCACAACCTCGTTCTACGGATGCCTGCGACCCGTGCAAGAAGCTCGTTTTCAATCCGGCTGATTTCATCCATGTCCTGGCTATGCTCCATCAACTGAATCTCCACGACAATGGACTCCATCGACCGATGTCTGCCTACGATCCGCCATCTTTATTATCTTTATTTTCGAACTCACTTTTACCTAGAAGCTCTGACAATTCATGGACTTTCTCCAATTGATCTTGTCTAGTCAAATGGAATTTTGTTCCTATTTATTTTTCACCAGATTGAACTATCTTGACGTTTTTGATAACATTTCCCTTCCCAAACCCCCCTGCCATCAAATACTTTGCTAGTCACAATTCCACTCACCTCCACATATCCTACCCTTGATTTGTTATCTCAATGGTCGGGCCAGTTGGCCTTTGATGCCAAATAAATGTATTATTATTATTATTATTATAAAAAAACGTTATTTCATTTGATGACACGGTAACAATGTTGTAATAGTTTTATTATGGTAAGAAATATGAAAATGGGAAAGGAATAAATAAGAATTAGGATTGTGTAACAATGAATCAAAATATAACTCACCATGATCAATTGTCTTTGGTCTACCTAAGCCGAATAAATGCAAAAGCATCGGATGAAGTATGGATGGATAGATAAAAGCAAAACACCCGCAAACAGTACCTAAAACTAGGTATGTTTGGGCTTTAACGGACAAGTCAAACATTTCAAAGAAAGATAAAATTAAAGATATGACAAATGCGAATACTAATACATTAATTAACTAAATAGACAGAAAGATATTTAAAATAAAATCATTGACAATAGAAGAAATATAAGAAGAATAAAGAAGAAAAGTTACATTTTTTACTACTCAAGTATTTGAAAATTAATACATTGTTCACATGAATATAAAAATAATATTTAAGTATATTTTTAGCTATCCTGAGACTAATTATTTTGAAAATGTATAATGGCTGCAGTGAGATGGGCAACAATTTCCAAAGCACCAGGTGTAGAATGAATTAGTTTAGCTTCAGTTATTATAACAATTACGAACTTGAATGTCCTATTTAATAAATAGATGGCCTTAAATGTAACCGTTATTTATAAGAATGTCGAGGAATGTATTTCCTCCAACAAGATTAAAGTGACATTTATTGATACATTTAAACCACCTTGGCTGAGTCTATCGAATATTATTTAAAAAGAAATTGTTCGTTTATTTTGCATAGCATTCTTTGTTTAAATGCTTGACAGTAAATATACTTTTGAATTGTGCGTAATTTTAGTTTTGGTAATCAGTACTTGACTGGGCTGACTTGCGTCAGAAAGCTACATTTATTCATTTTCTCCAAGTTACGTTTATAATTGCTCGATTTTCTTAATATACACCTGCTATCATTTTATCTTTTGATTCGTACATATTTGGGGCGTTCTGAAACAAGTAATTTAATAATTCTATTTTTCACGGCTTATTTCTTTCCAGGTTATTTGATCGGGTGTTTTGCTAGTACGAAGTACACAGTCCGAACACTAAGTTATTAAATTAATATTTAACTACGATCAAAAAGGAAGCGAATCTTAAGTTTAAGGACACAAACAAATTAGCTCAAGATTTAGCAGGCATGAATTTAATATATGTGAACGAGAATTCTGAGACGTGTGTAGAAGGTTGTATGTTCCCAGGATTAGGCACTACGATAAATGGTTTCAGCCTGTCTATGCTTACTGATGTAGGTGTCGCACCTTGCATGATAATGTATTATTTTGGGTGTCTTAGCAAAAGTGAGTAAGGACTGCGATACTTTGGTTGTAGTGGTGCAACAACAATGTCGTTGCGAACGAATACTTTCTTGCAGCTGAGGAGCTGCGGGTGAATGAAGACTGGGCGAGGAGTATATCTCGGCTGCTGTTCAGACATATTACCGAAATGAAGTCGGAGGCGGGTGACTTCGTCTTGTGAGTCATCCTGTGCGGGAAGTAGACGTGGGAGCTGACTAGTCAGGCGTAGATGCATGCCATACAAGAGTTTTGACGCAGACGTTTTAATGAATTCACGAGTGCGGGAACGCATGGCGAGCAGAACTAAAGGTAGTGCATTGACCCAGTTGCCATTAATGGACGAGGATGCTAAAGCAGCTTTGAGTTCTCTATGCATTCTCTCTACCATACCGTTAGATTGGGGATGGTAGGCAGTCGTCTGGCGTAAGGTACATCCAATGAATAGCAAGATGGTTATGGAACGATCCGATGAGAAGCAAGTGACTCTATCAATGATAATTTCATTGGGAACTAAATAATGGGATGTCCATGCAGAGATAAAACCGTCAGTTACTTCGTCTGCAGAAATGATGCAAAGAGGTAATGCCTCAGGCCATCGTGTAAATCTATCAATCATAGTTAGACGGTAGCTGAAACATTGAACATTTTTCAGATGAGCTATGTCGATGTGGACGATGGCTAAGCGAGAAGTAGTTCGGAAATGCTGAAAATTAGAACGAGTGTGCCGTGTGATCTTGTTTTTTTAGCAAATGGCACACTCGGAGACCCTTCGTTCAGCGTTCTGTCTGAACTTGTGACTCCAGAAATGATCTGTAAGAAGGCGGACAGTCGCCTTGCTTCCTGGATGAGAAATTGAGTGTATTGAGTCGAAAACATTTCTCTGAGGGCTGGTCAGCAGACCTGGCTTGTTTGGCTGCGTATCCGTGATGTAAACCATAGGTAAGCCTTCCCAGAAACGGCACACGAACATGGTGGAGTGACGGGCTACTGATCTTTAAATGTGAGTGTCACCACACTGTTTTATTCGCAGGAGGGAAGGCGTTAGTGCAGGTTCACTGAGTGTCACGGAGTTGGCAGTGAATGGCGACAACGAAGGTGGTTTTAGCGAGACATCTGGACGGGAAAGGGCGTATGCAATGAAGTTTTCTTCGCCCTTGGCATGAAAGATGTCCAATTGCCATTCGCCTAGATGTGAAAGCTGTCATTACACTCAGGCAGGATACTTAGCGATAATTGAAGTCGCGTTTCAAACTGCGCAAACTAATGGTGCAAGATCTATGAAAACCCTAAATCTGCTGCTGCCAATGATGCTGATAAAATGGCGCACTGCGTCGTGGATGGCGAGAAGTTGTCGAACAAAGATGTCGTATCTCGTTTATACTGGTTGGGGAGTACGCGAGTAGAAACTGGTAGGCTTCCAAACTCCGTCGATCTCGTGTTTCAACGTGGCTCCAATAGTGAATTCAGAAGCATCTGTCGTGAGAAGAAATAGTCGTTGAAATCTGGATGCTTTAGCATTGTGGCATTTGCTAACGAGGTGATGGCGAGTCAAAGTAATTCCTCGTCTTCAGATGACCAAGTAATGATCGAATTCTTGCTAAGTCCTTTTCGATTCCGCAGGTGCCTGCACAAAGGATAAAGTGACCTCTAAAGGTCGCGAAGGACTTGCGATAGTAGAAAAGAATAGAATAGAATATCTTTATTTGGATTCAAACCACAAATTTTCCATAGTAGTTTATGACTGTCAAAATTTTATGCAACTCGCTAACAGTCTTTTGTAAATAACATTTCTGATGAAATCCGCCTTTGATGGCAAAGTTTAAATACTTTGGGGCGTGATACGATGCTCTAGGAAGTCCACGGATATAGTTGCAATCTGCGTCTTGTCATAATTAATCTTGAGTCCGTGGTTGGATAAATGTGAGAGGACATTTCGTAAATGCTTGGCATGATATTCAAAATATGGACTGATTACAATTATGCCATCAAGATATGACATACAGTAAGCGACGTCGTAGCGTAGTATGTTGTCCATGAGTCTTTGAAATGTCTGTGTAGCACACTTAAGTCCAAAAGGCATTTAAAGATATTCGAAAAGGCCAAATGGAGGGACGACCTCAGTCTTTTCAATATCTTCTGGCGCTACCGGGATGGAGTGGTAGGCTTGTCTGAGGTCAATCATTTAGAAGAATTTGCTGCCGTTGGGTTTTTCAAGTAAGGTGTTAATATTGGGAATAGGATATGCATAAGATTTTGTCACTGAATTTAACTTGCGATAGTCTCCACAGGCTTTGTACGATCCATTTCAATTGGAGACTAAGTGCAGTGGTGACGCCCATGAACTAATCGATGGTCTCATGATTCTCCTTCCACAAGTCTTGAAAATTCCTCTTGGGCAACTTTCAGTTTAGCAGGAGCCAGTGGTCGCTTCTTGAGTGCAACTGATTTTCCTTCTGTGACGATATGGTGCATCGTGTTGGAGACTCGTAGCTCTGACTTGGTGAGATCAAAAAGCGACTTTTGTTCTCGAAGAGCTGCTCATATCTCTGCTGAATGATGCACTGGGGTTGGCTGAATGACCTGTAACATGAAACGTTCGGAGGCAAGTGTCCATAAACTTTGATCAAGCCTGGTGGAGAGGTCTATGATCTTTTGATTAGCAAGATCAAAAGTGAGCCAAAATTTTAAAAGGAACTGAAGGCCTATTATTATGTGTGAGACCTTGGCGACGATGAAGTTGTGTGTATATTGACGCCGTAAACTTATGCCGAGTGTGCAATGCAGGCAGCCATATGTAGCTATGGGCTTCCTTGTAGTTGTTGCGAGTAAAACACCTAGCGACATCTCGGCCATTGAATCACCCTTGAGAACTTAGACTGCTGCACCTTTGTCTACGATGTATTCTTCGCCAGTTCTGAAATCAAGAAGGTGCAGTTGTTCGTTGGTCTGTTTGGCCGGGTCATGCAAACATGTAGGCTGGTGATTGCGACTGACAATGTCAGATTGGCTGTCTATGTGGCATATTCGGTGTGGACGAAAGGAGTCAATAGGAATGTCAGATTGTAAATGATTGCTTCCTCGTGGCGCCGTTGATGCCGATGATGCGCAGAAAGTACTGTCTTCTACTTTCTGCGCCATACGTTTCCCGATCCTGATGCTTCATTGCACATGTTTTCTGTGGCCTTTCCTATCAAATATGAAAATTGGTATTCATTCGGAAATTCTTCTGAACGGCAGAGACATAATTGGCATGAATAAAAAACTCGCATATCAAAGATACGTCTTCTATTCAGAGAGTGTTGGGGAGCTCTCTGTCGAACAATTTTAGTGACCGGGGAAGATTGTTAATAAAAACAACCTTAGACTCATTATCAGAAAAAAATGGTTTAATGCAAATGTGTGCGCAATTCCCTTAAAATCTCAATGGGGCCAAGGTTTGGCATGTCTATCTGCGCATAGTTATTTATTATCTGCTCAGTTTCAGTGGGACCCAGCAAAGATTCTACTCCATTTTAGATGCCCAAAATGGCATTGGGTAGTTTCAAACAAATCCGTCGCTGCCATTCTGAAGGTAGTTTGGCGAAGACCTCTGACAGTTTTTGACGACTGTTATAATCTGGAAACGGGGAAAAAGCTGAGCCTACGCGCATAAAGAAAAGTTTGCTACCACCATTCCAAACAGGAGCATCAATATCTAAAATTGGACCTGATATTCTAACAATCTTACGGGATCTTAAATGCATAAATTTATAAGCAAGATGAAATGTATAAATAGACTTTAAACGAAAGGCTTACCAATATCTCGTTCCACAGTTGAAACAAAATCTGCTTCCGCAGTTCAATCGGGCGTGATTAGCACAGAACACAGATGAAACTAGTTCTTTCACTTAATCACAAGTCACAGTTCTGCACTTTCGTACACTCAAAAATATTCTTTCATAACATCAAAATATTCTGCGTTCAAAATCAAGTTTGGCACACGAGATCACCAAGGTGTACAGTTTGTACGTAGGAGAAATATTTAGAATAGGATACCTACCCCCAGAAAATAATTCCTAACAAAAATATTGCCCACAAGACCTCGACTTCAGAAAGATTCACAAACAGAGTAAAACGTGATATATGTTAATGTCAATTTACTTTACTCCCAAAAAATAAAATGAAAAATAACCACAGTCGATTGTATTTATGCTTATAGGTTAATGTCAATTTACTTTACTCCCAAAAAATAAAATGAAAAATAACCACAGTCGATTGTATTTGTGCTTATAGGTTAAAACAGTACTGTTCTCAGTATCCTGGCGCGTCGCCAATTTGTAAAACGCCTCGGCTTCAAGTAAATGACGTACGACGTCCCAAAGTCAGTCACGATCCAAGATGGCTGACATTAGGAATGTTGGGGCCCTTATTAGGGTCGGTATTGCATTCTCCGGCAAATGCCTAGAAAGTTAGTAGCAGTGTCTATTAATACTCCTAGACACTTGAGACCAGCTCTGGTTGAGTGGCTGTTGTTTCTTCTGTTGTGGCGTTGAAATCAGTGGCGTGAGTAATGTTTCGTTGGAGATCTGTGGTAACTGGCACAAGTCAAGTTCCAATAAGTAGATGTTGTTCCGTCTCACTTGTTATGCAGCAATAAGATTGGCGGGACTGAAATTGACACAGTGATGCAAGTCCAAAAGTCAGCGTAGGTGAAAAGTCAGTATGACAGAATTCAGCACGCACACGTAGCGCACAGAAGGCAAACGTGATAACTGACGGGCGTGATAAATTCGCCTTGCTTAAATAGATTTGAAATCGAAAGCTCGCACACAATTGGTTAACAGCAAATTTCGCTTGTTTTAATTGGTGCCGCATAAATTGAATTTGGAAATCATTTACGCAATATTTTGGCGAATTATTCATGAGCCGTGGCAGATCCCTCAGAGGAGATTAATTAAATTATGGGGCATTCATTAACTACCCATGTAAAAAAAACAATTTATATTTTTTAAATTCAATGATTCAAATGGTTTCATAGACAAAATAATATTTTGAAAATATTGTTATTGTATGGAATTATCTTTCTTCAAATTTCGAAAAGAAAAGCAGAGAATTTTTTTTATTTGGATTCAAACCACACTTGTTCCGTTAAATAGATAATAATTTTGGAAAATGTTCAATATAAAAAAGATAACACATTGTGGAGGATGTTGAATCCTCCGCCTTATGTAAAATAACCTTGACTGATAAATTTAAACCACCATAGATGATTGTAACGAATTTTATTTAAAAAGAATTTTTTTATTTTTATTTTCCAGAACATTCTATGTTTAAACACTTGATTTTAAAATTGTGCGCTATTTTCAGTATTTGAATATCTCGCTACGTGACTCGTATTGTAATTTCGGTCTGCTGCATTTTAACAATTTCTTTAGTAAACGATTACATCATTATCAAATATATTTCTCCATCCATTGCTTTTTGTTCTGATATAAAATAACATTGAAGAGGAACCTTGGAACAGGTATATTTGATTTTATTGTTGGGTCACGTTTATACCATAACAGGTTATTGCTGAGTGGAACAGCTTTCCATGTTTTACTTTCCGATTGCCTAACAGTAAGTATCGATTTAATTGTTATCTCATATATTCATGGATCCCGATATTAAATTTGAGGACACAAGTAGGTTAGTGCAGGACATAGCGAACTTGAACTTAAGTGACGAAAATAATCATATTAGCCTATCAGACTCTACTGTGAATTTTAAGACTTCCAGCCATCTGGCATCTATGGGGCTTTCCGACTCGAATAGGTTAGGGGCCTCAACAAAATTTGGCGACCGCGCCAGTCCAAGAATTTTAAGTCTACCACAGTATAAATCAGAAAAACATTCAAGTTGGGTAGGAGATGCCCAAATGATATTCAGTGCTTATAATATCGTGAACCCTATGGAGAAATTTGTTGCAGCATGGATGGCATTGCCTGAAAATTTTCGAAATGCCTTGGAAAATTTCAGAGACAGAACTGTGGAAGAAAAGCCGTACAATGCATTTGAGTTATTAATGGCTGAAATTCAACAGAGATATCAGCCTGGAAGATCAGCGCAAATGTGCGAATTATTACGCTTAGAAAAAATGGGGCGTCAACTACCGTCCGAATTTTATGAACGTCTTTGCACAAAAGCTTCCAGGTTGAATATATCTAGAGATGTAGTCAACTCCATTTTTACAGCTGAGCTACCAATTATGCTCAGAACAACATTGGAAGTATTTGACACAATGAGCATAGATTGGCCAACAAAACTCAGAGGGTTAGACGGCGTGTATAAACAGCAAGAACCACAAGTACATGCTGTAAGAGCAGATTCTGTAACGATGCAGCCAGTCAGGGCAGATACCGAAAACAACCTGACTATACAAGAAACCTTGCGTTTCTTATGTAAAGAAGTTGCTAGCTTGCGTAGTGATATTGCACAACTTCAGAGTCAGGATAAGTATAATAGACTCGCGTCAACGCTTCGAAGGACCACGCGGATGGTGTAAGGCACATTGCGAATACGGACGCAATGCGACGTGCCAAGGTGAGAATTGTATTTACCCGCGATTAGGTGGACCGAAATGGAAAGGAAGCACAAAACCGATAGAGAGAAATCCATCACCGGGAAAAGGACAAAACCCCGCTAATAGGAGCCGTAGGGGGGGTTCCAATGCAAAGGCTCCCTGATATGCCTTTAAAATGCATACTCAAAGCTAAAGATGCGACTAGAGCAAATAACACCGAGATAGAAGGCAAGAGAGTCTGATTCTCACTAATCATAGATATGAAAAACATTGCCGAACTGTCCTGCAACAAGTTCATTATTAAGGATGAATTATCTGGATTAAAATTTCTCATTGATACGGGTGCTGAGGTAAGCATAGTTAGGTCAGACGTGGTGGAAGCAGATTGCCCCACATTTGATTATCATTTATAGGCCGCTAACGGTAGTCGGATTGCAGTAAAAGGGATGAAAGCAATGTCGGTAACATTAGGCCAGAAATCTTCCTTCCGATGGAATTTTCTAGTAGCCGATGTCAAGGACCATATCATTGGCATGGATTTCTTGACACATTTCAAGCTGACATTAGACCCCAAGGCTAGGACTATCACAGAAGGCGTAGGGATAGCAACACCTACTGAGTCTAACACGTCGGCAGTTAGAACAGTCCTCTTACCTTGTCCATCATTCGCACATGACTTTGCCGATATAATCGTGAAGCACCTAGCAGTGTTTCAGCCTTTCAGTGCCAAAATGATAGGTTTGAAGACAGAAGTTGCCTTGTTCACCGAAGGCCCAACCATTGGCACAACACAAGCAACAAGTTGCTTTGTCCGAATTTCACCAAATGCGCAAAGAGGGGATTTCTAGAAGGTCAAATTCCTATTTTGCTTCCCCAATAGTGGTAGTTCCCAAACCTGAACCGGGTCAATGGAGAGTTTGTGGGAATTATCGTCTATTAAACTCAGTGACGAAGGGTGATTCTTATCCTCTCCCTAACCAGAGTACTTTGCTCTGAGATATAATGGGATATGAGGTTTATTCAACTTTAGATCTCCAGAAAGCCTACTATCAGGTACCAATCGAAGAAAGTTCGATACCACTCACCGCAGTCAGATTTCCAGGAGGGGGATCGCATGAATTTCTTCGAATGCCGTTTGGTTTGAAAAATGCCAGTCAGACATTCCAGCGTTTGGCTGAAGAAATCCTTCAGAATTGTCCATTTGCGAGAGTATATATAGACGACATAATTATTTTTAGTCGCTCACGAGACGAACATCGCACGCATTTAGAAACGGTTTTGGCCAGGCTGGAACAATATGGATTAGTGGTCAAACCTAATAAGAGTAATATTGGTTGCTCTTCAGTTAAATACCTTGGTCATATACTTTCCAAAGACGGAATTAAACCTTTGGAAGATAAGGTCCAAGCTATTAAGGACGTAACGAAACCCCGAACCGTACGCCAGTTGCGAAGGTTCTTGGGCATGATCAGCTATTATCGTCGATTCATTCAAGGTCTAGCCGGAATACTTGGATCGTTAACAAGCCATCTCACTCGTGAAAAGTGCACGATCAAGAAGTCTTGGCCTATAAACTTGAGTCAAGAAGACCGAGAAAATTTCCAAAAAGCCAAGGAAATGTTAAGTGACATAACCGCATTAGCACCTGTAGATTGGGAAAAATCTTTCGAGCTAATCACAGATGCCTCAGATGTTGCATTAGGGGCAGTGCTACAGCAAAGAGATCAGGACATAGTAAGACCGATTGGGTTTTATAGCCGTAAGCTTAATGATCGAGAAAACGTTATGATACGTTTGGTAAAGAGCTTCTAGCAGTGTATGCAGCAGTGATACACTTCGAGCATTACTTAGATGGTCACAAGTTTAAGTTATTGACCGATCATAAGCCACTGATCAGCATACTTGGTAAAACAGCTAGGCTTAATTACTCTCGTGGAGTAAACTCCCAAATAACACGGTTAGCAGAGTTCGATTTCACAGTGTCTCATATTGCTGGTAAAGAGAATGTGGTAGCCGATGCACTTAGCCGACCGAATGAAGCTGATGTCGAGCTGATATTTCAAGGTCCATTGAAAAATTTAGATGAATCAATGCACGATTTCGTTAGTCAAATCGAGGAAGCGCAAGGATCGGATCCCTTTACATTAGTATTGTCCAAAAGACCAGGATATGATCGTAAGCTCATAAGTGGCAAGTGGTTGTTATGCGAAACATCTAGAAGTCAAACACGACCATATGTGCCATTGGAGTTACGGGCCAAGATTATCCAAGTGTTGCATGACATGGGTCATCCATCCATTAAAGCCACCATTCGATTGATCAACGACAGATATGTATGGCCGCACATGTCTAAAGACATACGGGTATGGGTAAGAGCCTGTGCCAAGTGTCAAACGTGTAAGGTGTGGAGACATACCAGAACCGAGAAAAAGAATATTGGGATACCAATTGGACGGTTCAGACACGTACACATAGACATTGTCGAGATGCCTGAAGTTAATGGGAACAAATACTTGCTGACCATGGTAGATAGATTTAGTCGTCAATTTGAAGTGGCGATTTTAAAAGACATGACAGCGCAAGAAGTCTTGTTCGCGTTTCTACATAATTGGATATCGCGTTATGGTGTTCCGAAAAAGGTCACTAGTGATCGTGGTAGTCAATTTATGTCAGAGCTTTTCGTAAGATCCCTCAACATCATGGAAATCACTATAATACATACTAGCGTGTATAACCCACAAGCGAATGGGATGGTAGAAAGGCTACATCGTGAACTGAAAGCTGAATTAAAGTGTACTAGTGGAACAAACTGTACTACTCGCCATGCGCAACAGATATAGGGCACAATTAGGAACTTCCATAGCAGAATTGGTTTATGGAGAACCATTAAGGTTGCCTGGAGATCTTCTAATAGAAACTCCAAGTAGTCTTGATTGGGCTTCTAGTTATGTAGATTGGTTTGTAGGAGCACTTAGAGACAAGATGTGTCGTTTGGCCCCAACCAAGACTAGAAAAGCTAAAACCAAATGCTATGTGTCCTCTGATTTAAAATCGGCTTCGCATGTGTATATAACTAATGAGAATAGGAAGAACTGCCTGACACCATTTTATAAAGGACCATACAAGGTCAAGAGGATGACTGACAAGAATGTCATCATAGAAATAAATGGCATTGAGGATTGTGTTACGTTGGATCGCTGTATTCCCCAGTTTATCTGGATTGACGGTATGACTGAATTAACAGATGCGTTGAATGACCGTTCCATGGGCGAATCTGATGTGTGCAATCCCATCATGCAGGCACATAATGAAATGCAGAACTCTGAAGAAGCGTTGTCTAATATAGCAAAATCTTATTCTACTGAATCACAGCATGAAAACTATTTGTCGATACCAGATGATTTTGAAGAACCAGTGAATGTTGTATCGAGCGAGATGACGACGTCAGTGGCGCCAGTATGCACAACTCGTTCTGGAAGGGTGCCACGTCAGCAGAAGAATTATGATTGCGTCTATTATTAGCCGTTCTTTTTTTGAGAAGGTTGTGTATGTGGAGGATGTTAAATCCTCCGCCTAATGTAAAATAACCTTGACTGATAAATTTAAAACGCCATAGCTGATTGTAACAAATTTTATTTAAAAAGAATTTTTTTCTTTTTATTGTCCAGAACATTCTTTGTTTAAATACTTGATTTAAAAATTGTGCGCTATTTTCAGTTTTCGAATATCTCGCTACGTGACTGGTATTGTAATTTTGGTCTGCTGCATTTTAACAATTTCTCTAGTAAACGATTACATCATTATCAAATATATTTCTCCATCGATTGCCTTTTGTTCTGATATAAAATAACATTGAAGAGGAGCCTTGGAACAGGTATATTTGATTTTATCGTTGGGTCACGTTTATACCATAACAGATTATTGCTGAGTGGAACAGCTTTCCATCTTTCACTTTCCGATTGCCTAACAGTAAGTATCGATTTAATTGTTATCTCATATATTCATGGATACTGATATTAAATTTGAGGACACAAATAGGTTAGTGCAGGACATAGCGGACTTGAAGTTAAGTGACGAAAATAATCATATAAGCCTTTCAGACTCTACTGTGAATTTTAGGACTTCCAGCGATCTGGCATCTATGGGGCTTACAGACTCGAATAGGTTAGGGGCCTCAACAACATCACATAAATATGTGCAAT